>CM067524.1:14237758-14383134 GCA_034509495.1 Acestrorhynchus altus
CTCTCTCTCTCTCTCTCTCTCTCTCTCTCTCTCTCTCTCTCTCTCTGTGTGTGTGTGTGTGTGTGTGTGTGTGTGTGTGTGTGTGTGTGTGAACAGACAGCCTCTCTTTACATTGGGACAGCAATAAGTGCTCTGCTTGTTCTTGGAAAAATGGTGTCTGGCTGTGGCCACATGCAAATGGATAAACACCCCCCCCTCCCCGCGCGCGCACACACACACACACACACACACACACACACACACACACACACACACACACACACACACACACACACAGGATATTTAAGAAACTGGAAAGCTTATATACTGTACCAACTTTGTTCACCACAACATTTAAAGCATGCTGTTTTTACACTCTGCAAAAATCACTGAATTCACACACACACACACACACACACACACACACACACACACACACACACACACACACACNCACACACACACACACACACACACACACACACACACACACACACACACACACACACACACACACACAATTCTCAGCCAATGCAAAACAGAACAGCTGTGCTGGCTATCATCCTACTAGCCTAGTGATTTATAAACTGTCCAAGTGCTGAGCTTTGGAGGGAATGTGTAGGCACTGCATGGTACAGTTGCATTTCTAAACTCTTAAACCTGCTTGTTTATTATTGTTAATATAAAATGATCATCAAGCAGTAAACTGTTAACAAGTACAGTCCCAAGGATGTGGGATTTGCCATGGCTGGTCCATGGCTGGTACAGTCCAACCTTCTGCTTCAGCAAAGTCACATAGCGCAGTTAGTTTAAGGTGTATTGACTAACCACATGCTTGCAGATGTAAAACAACGGTTCCAGTTTATTGTTTCTGAGAGAAACAATAAACTGAAAATTGAGAGAGCAACCCAGATAACATTCCCACATGGAACCTGTATTTGTGGCCCAGTTGAGACTTTGTTCACAGGTAGCATGTTGGCCCCAGATACATGATGGGACCATGAGAGGTTAAACATAGGCCTAAACTAGGTTGTACACTGTGGGGTCTAAATGGGATCGATTTGAGACTGAGGTGGTCTTATCTATGGAGCCCATATGGAAAGTCCAACTGGTTCCTAGTGACAACCCATGTATAAACCCACTAAGAGCCCATGCCCACCTGGAACCTACCTAGCCCAAGATTCACCCATGTGAGCCCTACATCAGAATGATGGCTGGGAATGCAATTAACAAGCAATTCGCTATGAACAAAACCACAGGTATATTTATTTAAGCTTAATGATTACAAACTGATGTGTGTGATCAGAACTGTACAAAACAGATGATATTGAAAACTGTGCATGATTGGTGGTTAGTGAGCATGTGTTTAATACATCGTCTAATGAATCATGGGAATCAGTGTGGGTCTGTTTTTCTGAACTGTTTTTGCACAGGCCTAGTCAAGTGCTTCAACCATCTTCAAAACTGCTTCAGACCTGACCGACTTCCACCCTGTCACAGTCACCAAGTGCTTTGAAAGACTAATTTTTTCTCACTTGAAATCCTGCCTGCCTGCCACATTGGACCCACATCAGTTCACCTGCCACAGCAAAAGGTCAAGTGAGGATGCCATTTCCACAGCAGAATCAGGAAGAGTTTTTTTCCCTGAGGCCGTGACGCTGCTGAACTCAATGCCATTTGACTTTGCACTGTTATTGTACTTTATTCATCATAATGTACTTCATTCATATCTGCCTTACTCATTGCACCACCTACATGGATCCCACAGCACTTTATGTAAATAATACTATTAATTGCATTCTGGTTAGAAGATAACTTAATTTCATTGGCTCTGTGCCTGTACTCTGCACAATGACAATAAAGTTGAATCTAATCTATTGAAATATTCTAACAGATACCTTTAAATAAAATAAAACAACATAAAGGGTTTGCTATATGCTTATCTCACAATACGAAGCTCAAATTCCAGTTACTCTACTAAAATTGAACAGCTAATTCCAACAGCAGTATGGGATTTTCATGGTACAACAGCCGTCTCAGAAAATGTCATGGATTTGCAGTATACATTATTTCACTAATCCTCTTCTAATACTTCTTATTTTTATTTTTATACTTAATAAGCAATTTCAATGACCCTTAAATGCATGAAAACATAATTCTTTTTGTCACTGGGAATGAAACAAAAAAGAGCCCTGCTTTTGTTGGTATAACTCTACCATCCAGGGAAGGCTTTCCCCTAGATTCTGGAGCGTCATTGTGATGATTTGATTGCATCCAGCAGCGTGTTATTAAGACTGCCACATTCCCAACACCCCAAATTATCCCAAATGTATTCAATGGATTATTCCAAACACAGTTCCACTGCTGCACAGCACAATGCTGGGGAATTTATACCCCTCAAACTACTTCCGGGCATCAGGTATAGTGCCAATAGGTTTTGTGTTTAGCTGCTCCAGAGACCCCTATTCTATTAAAATTAAAATACTTCTCTCCAGGGACTAGACAAGCTGTGTGTGTACATTTGCACATCTGTGTCATCTGTGTATCCAGATAATGATTATATTCTCTGTTTGGTTGTATTTGTTTTCAGTACCAGCTTTAAGCAATTATACACAGTATAATAATCATCAATGTTTATACCACAGTATACCTAAAACCAGTAATCCAGTGCAACCCTATTACCCATTACGTGTTCACTGGGTGCATGCTCACTGACCACAATCATGAGGTTGTCCTTGCTTGTAAATCTTCTACATATGTAAATAAATCTATTCTACATTTGTGCTTAAAATGGTTTGGATAGTTGTGAGGTAAGTAAAGCAGCCAGGTGTGTTGGCAGAACTGTTGCTATAGCAGCCAATGTTTAGACACATCTGCAGCATAAGCAGCATATGATGTCCTTACATGTTTTCATAGCTAAGACTGCAAGACGCTTTCACAGATGTTTGGGCCTACAATCACACATATGGACAATCTCTTTTCCATACCATCTCCCCACAGGGCCTGCTTCTTTATGTTTGGGTTTAGATTTTCCTGACATATAGAACAAGATTATCATCATCATCACACTCGAAAGAGAACGCTAACTGCCAGTTATGTTACCTCAACAACGGACACCTGCATTGGCTAGCCCTGAATGAATGATGAGGGAGAGAGGCCCATCCAACACAGCAGACAGAGCAAGGACTATTGTAAAAACACTCAGATGACTTAGCTGCTTGGGAGCCCATCACCACTTCTTGAGTTTCATGTGGCTTTTCTCACTGCTTTATATTTGAGGTGTATTTTCATTCGTCTTGGATCTGATAATGCTTGCTGTAAGAACAGCCCATAATAGATTAGATCTGCATGATTATGACACAATGTTTATTTTACAGCATTGCAGTAGCATTATGATATCATTATCATTATCGGTTATATATAGTCATCAACAAACAAACAAACAATTGCACAATAGTAGCACCCAGAAGGAAGTGTATGATTGCAATGCTATTCAGAAGGAAGATAAAGATTACCAGGAACAATAAATGATTACAAATTTAGACTAATATGGGCAGGGTTGGACAAAAATGATATATGGGTATATTTTAGCTAAATGGCGATGTACTATATATAAAACAACATATGATGTGAAAAATACAATGTAAAAATACTTGAATTATGTTTAAATATATTGAAATTTGATCTTCGTTTATTCTTTATACACACTAAGTCTTATGGCCCCTCCACAGTGTGTATGGAGAGCATGAATGGGGGTGGAGGGGAGAAGAGTAGAGGAGGAGTTGAGAGCAGGGGGTGGAGCTGAGAGAGAGGGAGCAAAAAAAAAAAAAGTCTTTGCAAGGCTGAAACAGAATGTAATTTAAAAACTTTAACACTCAATAAAAATATCACCTCGTCACAGAAAATCACCTGCTGCTGTTCTGAATTATTCCATGATTGTCTGGGATGATTCCTTCTCGATCCAACTTTTATTTTGACAATGAGTATATCTCCAATAGATGTGATGTATCTGAAGATGAGCCTTACAATAAAAGGTCACTGATCTAAATTCTCACAGCACACAGTTAATAATAAATGATCAGAGAGCACTACAAAAGCAAATACTGAGTTAATGCTTTATAAACCATATACTGACCTAATGCATACTTTTGCCAAATAACAAGTAACATTCAATTGAGTCTTGCCAGCCTTAACAATCAAGTGAGTCTTGCTGCTTTCGACTCTTGCCTTTAAGAAGGCATGTAATGGGAATGCCACGGTACCTAACTTTTCCTTTGCAAAAATCAGTCATCCATACAAACATCTCTGCAATGCATGGTATGTGCTTGTACATGTGGAATTCCACAATACCTTGGTCTTTGAATGACTATGAGAAGTCCAGGAAAACAAAAGTATGGGGAATTCACTCCGTTTTTCATAAGTCAACTGTTGAGATGTAAACAATGTAAGAAAGAGTGGGTTTGTTCTGAAATGGCCCGAAGTAGAGAACCTTACAGGCTCACCTATTTACTATCCAACACCACTTCTGAGTTTTTATACTGTATGTGATGTTGCTGATGGCAAGATTCTGGGTACTATTTATGCCTGAAGATATCTGGTTTCTATCTAGCTATATCTTTTTAAATAAGTAATTTAGACCTTGGCAGTTAGTGGAATACACAGAAGTTTAGAAACAAATACGGAAGTCTCCTATTGACTGGTGAAAAGTTTTGTCGTGAATGAATATTAAAGAAAACGTAAAGATTATGAATGAAAATATTATCGCTGTAGAGATTTTAAACCAATTTCTCATTAAACTTTACAAAAAAGGTAGCATCTCCCTTTCTGAAAAGGTTGGACAAATGTATCAGCCAAATAAAATTACAACATTTTATCTATGTATCTGATCCTTTTGTCAATGCTCAGAGCCAAAATCCTGCCTTTGCTTCAAACCACGTCCCAACCACTGTAGCATATTTCCAGCTTATCTCACACTCAATTAAACTAAAATTACTACTTGTATGCAAAATAATGCATGAAACATATGTTATTTGGCAACCATAGCCCCTGGGTTCCACCACTCCCCGACCAATCTCTTCTGTAAACCCAGCCAACATATGTTCTATTCCTTGCTTGAGTGTCCCTCCTACATCTGGTCCAAATAAACACATTTGACTCCACTCTACATCTAATCACATTCAGACCCAGAAACAATGAAATCTGTTCTCGTGGTCTTTTCCTCCAATTTACAGTCTTCCAGTCACGCCTATCTTCAGTTTCAGATCCTACCCAATAGGTTGACTCCCTTAGTCTGATACTCCCTTTTTTCATCTCTCTATTAATGCAGAAACTGAATCTTCCAGGGTTTAGCATTATAATATAGTATTATAGTCACTACATTGTGTCTTTTGTTCTAAAAATCCAACATCAAGATCTGTATTTCTCTTATACTATGAGAAAGCCAAAGGAAGGATATGTGAGAATAAGAGAAGATAGACCACACACACGTTCTACTCCTCTGAAAGTCAAACAACAGCAGACCAGGCTGGATTACAACAAAATTGTCCTTAAAGCAAAAAGAATGTGCGAGAGCTTGAAAAACATGGATTGTAATGTCCTTCAGTTTGATTCTGTAAATGTAGGAGTCAAACCAGGTCATACCAGGACATAAATGATCTTATTTGAATAAAAATCGAAACATTGTGTAACAAAAGAAAATTACATACACTACATGGACAAAAGTATTAGGACACCTAGTTATTCAGTTTCTTTTTGAAATTAATACTATTAAAAAGTGTACGTCCTGGTTTTGATGGAGTAACTCTGTCCAGTGAAGACTTTCTTTTTGGATCTGATTGCATTCAGTGACAAGAGTGATTAGTGATTAGTACTGGTTTGTATGTTGGATGAATGTTATATCGGATGGAGTGGTATCACTCTACAGTTCAGTTCCACTGCTCCACAGCTCAATGCTGGGTGCTATATGCCCCTCTAGCAGACACTTAACTTTAGGCATAGTGCCAAGAAATTCATGTTTATCTGCTCCACAGTGTCCTATTCTATTGGCAGTACTTCTCTACAAGGACTAGACAAGCTGTGTGTGTATTTGCACAACTGTATCAGCAATAGGTACAATTTAAAGTAGCAGAATGCATTAATTAGAACACCACAACATCTCTTTAACAACTCTCTGCATTTAATTAACCTTATGTTAGTACCAGATTTGTAACGCTACACACAAAGTCCAGCTTTAACACAGACATCCGTAGCCTCTAACAGCATGTTTGTTGCATTACAATTCAATAAAACATCAGTAAAATGCCGCTCTGGTATGGACAGCTTCACTGAATATGCGAGAGTGATTCTGTTCTCAGCACTATTTTTTTTGTTCTGGCACATCATCAATGCATTCGTGAATCCCCTGTCTTTCACAGTCCAGGACTTTTACCAACAATGGGAGCAAACATTGTCTAGCCAACTCGCTGGCATTTTGCTAACAAATATTACACATTCCTCCTTCTGACCTTTAAAAACTAATTGTGGCAGCTGTCAAGTGAAACCCCCTCATAGCCTTTACT
The DNA here is from genome assembly GCA_034509495.1 of Acestrorhynchus altus. Classification (NCBI taxonomy): domain Eukaryota; kingdom Metazoa; phylum Chordata; class Actinopteri; order Characiformes; family Acestrorhynchidae; genus Acestrorhynchus; species Acestrorhynchus altus. The sequence continues at coordinate 14,244,295 of CM067524.1, forward strand.
CCCACTGCTGAAGATGAAATAAAGATGCCCAAACATTTCACCATACGTGTGAAAGTTATGAACTTTTAGTGTCATCTATGATAAACTATTTAACTGGATGTAGATTATGCAATTGAATCCTGCACAGTCAAGGAACGTCTACCATGGTCAAGTCCTATAAGCTTCTACAAGTCCTGTTCTGTCAGAACTAAAGGTACTTTGCTGTTACTAATCTTGGGACTATTAAGTAACCACACTCAACACCACAAAAAAAATGGCTCTTCAAGGATTCTGTAGTCAAGGTTGTGGTTCTCTACAGGATCTGTGCCACTCCAAAAGCATTTAGGTAATAGTAAATGGTTTCATACAGAACCATTTATTAATGGTACTAAAATTAAATTTATATATTTATACAATGCCTAAAAATAGTTGCACCCAGAGGGAAGCTATTCAGAAGGTACACAAAGGTTACCAGGAACAATAAATGCTTAGACTGATAAATGTAAACTGATATGGCCAATATTTATTGAGCTACTTTTACACAATTGTGTCTAAGATAACATGCCAGGCATCTGAGCAAGGATTTGTAGAGGTTCCTAATAGTGTCCGGTGATAATCCATCCCATACAGCCTGAATATTTTCACTCAGTTCCTACACATTTTGCAGTGCATGCAGCAGCATACTAAAACATATTCAAATGGGAATAGGTCTGTTGCAATAGCACATACACAGATTTGTTGGTTGTATCCACCAAGACAAAATCTGGACTTGTCACTAAATAGGACAAATATGACAACAGCATGAGTCAGAATGGAAGGTACATGCAATGGTACAATCTTATATAGTCAGTTAGAAACAGCACTAAGGCTCATCCTTGCTCATGTTATATGCACTGCTAAGCATGAAACTTTTGCATGTCTCACAGTGTCAAACATTAAATTCCTGTCAGCTTATTCCTCTCGGGTGCAGCTATTTTTGACAAGAGTGTATATTTTCCTTGTCTTCCCTCAATAAGAGGAGCCATTCCTCTCCTCCAATGATATATGTCTTTCAGGTCAGGTCAGAGGGGAATCAACTCCACGTGGAGTCTTTATGTTTTCAACATAAACCTATTCCTGCTGACAGGAAACATCTTCTTTGCCTTCTTTTGTTATTTCTCCTTTCTATAACCCTGCATTCTCTAATATTGATTTGTAAGTGGCTTTGATTTTGGTACTATATAAATAAAGCTCATTGTTATTATATTATTACCTTGAAACTAATGGGTGGTGAGTGAAGAGAGGTTTTAGTTTGCAGTCGTAAAGTCCAGATGGCCCTGTCTGTACAAATTACTGGGTTTAAATGGACCTTGTGATTATTTTAATACTGGGGATTTCGCTTTGTGTATTATGCCATGGATATGATGTGGTGAATTCAGAGAAATTCAAGGTTTAAGTGCTAAACTTTCAAACAGATAAATATACAGTACTTCATTCAAGACTGTGAATGAAAGGCCTCAGGAACAGGGTGTCAATAAACACTGACACCTGCAGTCAGTTCAGTCATTCCACGCACAACTCACTTAAAAACAGCTGATATCATTTACTACAAGCAACTGCAGAAAACGTTCTTGAATAAATGTACAGAACCAAGTCTAACCTTAGGGCCATTTTGAATTGTCTTTTACTTTTTTAAATGTTTTTTTTTTTTTTTTTTTTTAATCAACCATGCAAAGCACTTATTTATGATGGAAGTCTGGCAAGCAGCAAAATGCCATTCAAGGGAAAGGGAAATACAGAGTGGGAGGGAGGTAAGAGGGAGGCTGAAAAAAAAACACACACAAAATAACAACACTAAAGGTCAATACTGTACTGGAATCAATAAAAATGTCCGTCATGTAATTCCTCAAATTTTTGATTGAAATAAGAATTCCAGTGTTACTGCAGAAATGCACAGGTACAAAGTACTGTTTATAGGAACGTTAAGTTGGAAATTTATAGGTAAGTTAAGTTTCATAGATTACTGTAAACCAGTGTAGATTACAGTAAAGAGGGTGTAAAGTAACCAGAGAGTAGAGAGAGCAGTGAAATGTTCTAAAATGGGCATTGGTAACAAAATGCATAGTAGAGTGATATAGAGAGTGCAGCTTCTAAAGTGCACCTTTACCTGCCAGTCTGTAAACTGCATCAATGTAATCAAAAAGAGAAAGGACAGTCATCTGAACCAGAGTGAGTTTGGCTGCACAGGTGAAAGAAGAACCATTTGTATATAAGAAACCAAGCTTGGCCTTATCCTTTGATTGCAGTTCATCAATATGTGTGGAGAAGGATGAAGAGATGGATAGATATGTATATATTGTGACCTGTTCCAGGAGAGCTCCCCTGTATGCTGTAAATTTTAATGTGGATACAGTCAAAGCATTTTTCCAGCCAAACCACATTATCTTGGTCTTTAAAGTTTACAAACAGTTAAGCGGTTTAAAAGACACTTTTGATTGGGATACAGATTAATCAGTACAAGGATCTCTCAAATTCTCCATTCATACCCAGCCAGTGACAGAAAGCCTGCCGTGTATTTCATTTCCTTTATCAAAGGAGCTAAAATGTCACTGGGGAAAGATAAGATTTTGACATTGATGCTACCACTTAGTTTGAAGTCTTTTCAGGTGATGATAGTGAGGCCACGTTTTTTCATTACTTTCAAAGCAGACAGGCAAAAGAGGTGCCCAGCAAGCTTCCTGTCTCCTGAGGGGTGGACCAGATGCTTCACCACAGGATAGACCAGTGGAGGGCTCTTAGTATTCACTCAGTAATACTAATGTTCTAATGAATGCATATGGCTCAAGGGTATAAAGGATTTGCCAGATGTCCAGGCCATACAGGGACTTACAGCTAGTTGTAATGATTTATGGCAAATGTAAATGCACTGTGTGAGTGATAGTACATGTGTTAGCTGTCTGGGAACAAGACAAATGAACGGCCATCGGTTTATCCTTTACATGATCACACTGTACTGTCTCTCAAACTGGCTAAAATGTTCAAGGACATCTTTAATCTCTCAACATTCACCACAAAGGTGTAATAACAAGGTTTAACATGTTGCAGGTGTATGCACAACCAATTATAGCTCCTGTTGTACTTCACTAAATGGATTAAATGGATTAATGGAATTTGTTAAGTGTGTGCCATTATTTCAGGATGGTCACATTAACTTGACAAAAATCAGTCATACAATTAGGTTCATCATTTATATGCCACAGGCCATTACAAAGCTGTGCTTAGCAGTCTGCAAGAGCAGTCAGCAATCGTGCAGCTTTTGGATGCCTCACTGAAAGAGAGGAAAACAGCACCAACAGGACCTCAGAAATGATCATTTGTTTGCACACTGAGTTTGTACAGCAGCACCATGTGTTTGCAGAGTGCTGGCATTTGTGCTTGTATACTTGCATCGAGTATGTTTCTGTCCTTAAGGCTAAATGCAACGACTACTTCAGGAGAGAATGAAAATGGGACTAAAATGGCTAAAAACTAAAGCTAGGCTGTCTGTGGCAAGCACTGATGTGTTTATCCAATGTATGGATCCCTCAAGCTGGTAAGAGCTAGGGATGATGTACTTATTTGACACGCAAATACCTCTAGAGCAGGTGCTAGGCAAAAAGCTAACCCAGTCTCTTTAGTTAGCTAATCACAAACCATGCCAGCTGTTCACAGAGACTATTTGGTAAGTGGAATAGTTTTGGAATAGGCTATGCTCCTGTCAGTCAGCTACATAAACAAGCAAATAAAAGTATAACATATAATTTGTTCCCCTTAAGCTCGCCGTAAAAGGAAAACTCAACACACAACTTGGTTTCAATTTTGTGTACTTACTTACTTACTGTGAAAACGTTAATATAACGTATATCTCTATAACACTGCCATAATCATTTCACGTCATCATTATGGAACTGGTACTACATATATAAACAACTGATGACAGCCACATTCCTTTATCTGTGTTTTAAGAGAGAAGACATCAAATGTTTTAGAAGCATTTGAACACTGTGACAATGTCCTACACATCAATAAATTAGGTTAACACTCTTATGTAACCGTTTTTGCATGAAAATAGTTTTTCACCTCAACCAAAACCATAAATACTATCGATGCATCAAACGAACAACTTACCCAATAAGAGTCAAGACCCATTTTTGAATACTTATCAAAATAACCAAATTAGTTAAAGTTCATTCGTATTTTTATTTGATTTTATTTTGATAAAGATGTGAAATAACTTAAAATCCTGATGTAACCTGTCATAACAATAATTTCATAACTCGGGATCAAAACTGTTAGCCCAAGGTCAGAACTAGTTAAATATATGACATTTTATTAATGTGTCTGAATTGTTAAAAGGGAAGAAATAGGAGTTTTGAGAGGCTGATGAACCACCAGAATCCACCCCTCTGACATGCTGTTGGCTGGAAGACCACCTCAAGAGTGACATACAGCAGACATACACTTTTAAAAAGGTTTTGTCTCAAGCACTGACTAATCACAACGTTACTTTGGCAAACGAGGTCATATACTCACACCTTCACACACTGTCAAAAGTATAAGATCCTTGGAGACCTTTCGGTGGTTCTACAACTTCTTAAGGAGCTTCAAGGAACCGTCAATAAATGCAGAAGGTTCTTGGAGGTTCCAAAAGTTCCTTGTGGACCTAATACTTTTAACAGTGCTGTCCTGTGACACATCCTGGATGGTCAGTATGTGTCACTTAAGGATCTCAGGAGTTACAGTAAAGGACAAAGCACTCTATGGCAGTATTTCTCAACCCTGGTCCTGGAGGAACCCCTTTTAGAGGATTCCCTGCTTTAACATACCAACAATGCATCTCTGCACAGGTCTGTTAATGAGCTGATTAGCTGAATCGTGTGTGTCGGCAGCAGGGTGCATGCACCAAACTTCCCACACCTTTTTAAAGGTCTCTTGTGGGTTAAAAAGTTGACTAATTCACTGGCACCTAGAAAGAGAATTAGGTGGCACCTACAGTTGCTTTCATGATGCACATTTGAAGTCCTACAGCCTCTTACTGTAAGAAACATGAGAATATAAACTTTGATATGAAGGGTTTTCACAGCTTTCCTCTCCCCAGCTTTTAGTATTTCTTTACAGCAATGCTCCACAGTATGCTGGGTTGACTGAAGTGTGTTTTGACCAATAACATCACTTGATATCTAGCTTCCTTCATCATCAGGGTCCACACCAAGCTCAACCAGAGGGTGCACACTCAGTCCTCTCACCTGCCAGTCATCAGCTGACTCCTGGACGGGCTGCACAGAGGTTGCACATAGTAGTTCTCCAGTTTGACCCCCGTGGCAGCCAGCCAGTCCAGTGTGGGGGTCTTTATTTCGGACCCGTGATAGCCCACGTCTCGGAAGCCTTGGTCGTCGACCATAATAAAGATGATATGGGGCTGGGAGGGGGGCTTGTCCACTTCGTTGCTCGCCCATCTCCCGTACGCGGAGCTCGCGACGCTGCAGAAACAAAAGCCGGTCAAAACGGCGAGGACAGACATGGTGGAGTCGCAGCGCTCAGACCTCCAGCCTGCAACAACAGAGACACAACAGTCAGAAGCTGCTCCCGCAGGCGCGCGCGCGCCTGCTGCCTCTGCTCGCGGCGTGCGCGGCTGCCATGGCTGGAGCGCGAGCCCTCGCTGCTCGAGGAGGAGGGGAAGGGGAAGGGGAGGGGGAGGGGGGCGGAGCAGAAGCGCTTGGGAATCAGGTTCGCCTGATGAGGGGGGTATAATGTTAAGAAGGGGGGGGTTCTAGAGGCTGTGGGCTGGAAGACCACCTCAGAGTCAGGGACTTAAGGGCTGTTCTCACTAACACTCCACCGCACACCCTCTTATGTCACAAATAGGAGCTCATTTCTTCTCCTGAGGGACTATTTTGTCTCAGGCTCAGATGCTGTATTAAAGCGTTCAACCTCCATATCTCTGCCACCTGTAACCTCTTCAGCCCCCCTGTACTCCCAAACTATGGCTCAAAAACATCAACATCATTTGTTTGTTTATTGAGTAGGATGTGTATTCCACATCTCATCCAAAACTCAAAACAATGAGGTAAAAGTAGAAGGTAAAAATGCTGATAGGTGTCATTTAACCCAATCTGTTTACATTGGAGCATCATTGTGGATGCAACCAAAATCCTGCCTAACAAATCCTTCTACATCACCTGTCAGTGACCAAATGGTGTAACTGGGGACACAGACCTACTTTCATTGAAGACATTGATGCTCTTATCTGTGACTTTCTTTTCAATCTTGCGCGACGGATAAGTGAATATAGTGCTATTGTGTGGGTGAAGGGTGAAGGGTGGTGCAGTTCAAATCGTCAAATCGTGCTCTGCCACAGGCGACCCTACTGAAACAAGCCCGGCCAGCTTAAGCTGGTTAACCTTTAGACCCCTAGGCTAATTTTGTGGGATATTTTCATAGTTTGGTAGACTTGACATATTTGGTCAAAAAAATTAAGTAGTATTTATAAAAGACAGTCACAGATGACAGATATTGTTCTTTTCAGGAGATCCTAGTGTTTTGAGCTGAAAATAGATGTAGAATTTGTTGTTATTCATGTTATTCGTGTTTTGTGTGAGTATTATCCCACTTTTCTGTCATTTGAAAACTGTGAGAAGCCCTCCCTTCTCCTTTTCCTGTAACCCAGTCTGTCAGCAGCCCTGCCTCATGTAAATGCCCACAAAGTGCAGATTTCAGGTTGTAAAATTTAAGCTGACTGACCATCTTATTTCTTGATGGTTAACCTGTCCAAGTTACCAAGATATGCCAATATACCATACATCACTTTTTAACACAGAAACATAAAGTTGCCATGAGAATATTTAATTAAGTCCAGCATTAGATATCTACAAGTGTATAGCTGTTTCTACACTGCGTATACAACAAGTAATGTAACATTAAAACTCATGATTAATAAATTGAGTAACAATGATTGTCACCATATTACTCTCAATGGGAGGGATCTAAGGGGTGAACAGTCAGTTCTTGAAGTTGATGTGTTGGAAGCAGGAAAAATGGACATGTATAAGAATCTGAGCCGCTTTGAAAAGGATGAGATTGTGATGGCTAGATGACTGGGTCAGGTTGTGTGGGGTATTCCTGGTATGCAATGGTCAGTGTCTACCAAATGTGTTCCTAGGTAGAACAAGTGGTGACCTGAGGACAGGGTCATGGCCCGCTAAAGCTCATTGACTTGATTCAAGCAGGCCCTTTCTCACAACTTTTAGCACATTGAAAGGTTATTTGATATCTAGCTTGGAAGTAACCATTAGAAGATAGGTAATATGTGGCCATGAAGGGATGCACATCAGCAATAATACAAAATTGTTTGTGAATTCAAGTGATAATTGATTGATATTTAGAGGCCAAAGGGAATTAAAAAAAAACCCCAAAACATTCCATACACCACCGCACAACCTCTACTAGCCTGGATTGTTGACAAAAGGTACAGTTGGTTCGGTCAATGGGTTTATGTTGCTGGTGCCAAATTCTGACATTACCATCTCTGTGCCTCAGGAGAAATATTTAGAAAGATTTATCAGACTAGGCTAAGATTATCCAGTTGTCAGCTGTCAAGTTTTGGTGAACAATTGCCCACTGCAGCTTCAGCTTTCTGCCTGAGAGAATTGGAGCTCAAACACGTTGTACATTCTGAGAGGATTTCTGCTCATCATAATTGTACGGAGTAATCATTGACCATAGCTGTTCTGTCAACTTGAATCAGCTGACCATTGACCAAAACATTTCTGTCTGCTGAACTTCCACCCACTGGATGTTTTTCTTTATTGCACCATTCTGACTAAACTTTAGAGATTAGCAGCTCTAACACACAGACAACTTTATCTATTATCTTGATGTGAACATTAACTGAAACTGCTGGGCTGTGTCTGCATTATTGTAAGCATTGTTTTGCTGCCACCCATAATTGTATGAACAAGGTGAACAATGAATGAGAATGGGTGTTTAATCAGTGCAGTCTGGAGCAACAGCTGTGGGTAAATTTGTCAAATTCATCCAGAGGCTTTTTTGGAAGGGAATAAAGGGTCATTAAAAACCCTTGAGAAATAGCAATGGCGTAAATTCATGTGATTAGAACTAATTGTGTGAATACTACATCGACTCCCTGAGAGTTGGCGTACTGCCAACTCTCAGGGAGTCGATGTAGTATTCACACAATTACACAATTACTTGCCCATATTTGTTTGTATGTGTGTAAAACATTTATGGTGGCACTTGAAAGATTTCCACACAAGTACAAAACATACATAAGAAGAACCAAATCAAACAAATGAGACAAACATACTTGGTCATTTATTTTTTAGTCATAGTCATAGTTTCTTTATTTGTCTCCCAGAGGAGAAATTGCTTGGAATGAGGGCATACTGCATTACAACAAAAAACAGACAAACATATCAAACAACAGAACAAATCAAAACGAAAACAAAAAAATCCTTTGATATTTCACAAGTTTTTTCTCTTTTGTGTGGCCGTGTGTGTATTTGTGTGTACTACATGTACACGTGTACAGATGAACTGCTTGCTTACTTTGCTACTGGATTAAGGTCAGGTACAGATGCAGCAAAACAGGACCCATCCATAATACTACTACCACTACGTTATGGATTGGATAAGGTTTATATGCTGAAACTGTGTTTTTTTTTTCATTCTCCAAACATAATGTTCTCATGTAAACAAAAATACCTACTTTTTTCTTCCATAATACATTATTCCAGTTTTCTGGCTCTCTCCTTGCAACCCTGCTATGAGGTAGACTTACAAACATTAGCTTAAGCCAATGTTAGAAAAGCCTTTAGTTGTTTAGAAATTACCTTAGGTATATCTCTGACTATTGCATGTGTTGCACTTTGCATGAGCTTTGTTAGTCAACGACTCCTGGGGAGGGTATTAATATACTTGAATTTTCCCCATTTGTACACAGTCTATCTGACTGTCGATAGGTGGAGTCCACATGCTTCAAAGATGGTTCTGTAACCATTTTCAGTCTGATGAGCATCAACAACTCTGAGCTCCTTAAAACTCTCCATTGTTTGTGCCATAATACACTTCCTCTTACATCTATTGTGTAGATGAGACTTTGATGAATCCATGTTTGTTAAATTTAAACAGTACCTGCTCACACATGATTGCATTCAGTTAGATTACTAAATGATGAAGTGTATTAGTCTTCTCCTTTGTCTAAATTCTTGTTAACAGTTAGGTATATAGTATATATATATATATATATATAATATATATATATATATATATATATATATATATATATATATATATATACTGTATATATATAAAACTGTAAATGGCTCACAAACTTTCAACCACCACTCTAACAGCCTACTACCTCAGACTTTTCCTCTGTGTTCTCGCCCATTCACAAACATTTTTAGATGAAAAACATGTAATTTCTTCTCTAGGGTGTGCTATGTTTTATAGTGTTTCTATTTCAAATTGTCCTTTTGTCCTTTCCTCAGCCTACCTGTCTGCCTACATGAAAAGACAACCACATTTATAGAGCATCAAGTGTAGCTTTCCAAAGTTATCATCTTATTTCAGCCGACTCCTCCCTTCCTCAGATGGAATTTGGGCTGGGACTGTAATGCTTTGTTTCCATTGCACATCAGTGTTGACACCTCAGTAACTGCTCATTACCATACATATTAAAGGGCCCAAATTTTTTTTGTATTCTTCCAGTCCACATATAGTATACATGGGTTTATGTACCAAAACAGTCATAATCTATTTGTATTTTGATAGTTTATTCTAATACTATTTATGTATTTTTTACTGCAACATAAAACAGCAATGTATATTTATTTATTTTAAAAAAGAAAAAAGAAAAATCTGTTTTCCCCTAATATGTGTCTTTTAAACTGAAATTGTGTTCTCCGGGAAAATTGATACTCTCTTATCAGTATTGAGTGGGGTTGATATGCTCAAAAATATCTCTTAACTACCTTTAGGTAGGAAAAATAATTGTGCTATATCTGCTGTAGATGTTTATTAAATTTTACTGCCCCTATGCTATCTTTTGGACTTCAATGACTTCTGGACTTAAGGAACTTTACAACCTTGTACCTTTTAGGGTATACTTAATGTTAAGGATACTTGAGGATATACTTATGACTTGTCTAGGAGTCAAATGTGTGACTGTTCAGTACACATTTTCCACGTAGTGTATGAGGGCTCTGAAATGACAGGAAATTTGCTAGTCTACTTGAGGTTTGGGCATTAAAAAAAATAAAGTCAATGAGAACTTTAGAGTATTAATCTAACAGAGCCAAGGACCAGCATCTGAATAACATTTATAGATATTTATATAAATAAATGAAAAATATTTTAGACAGTTGTAGAAGGAGTACAGCTACTTCAAATGAGCTACTTCAAAAATGCTTAATTTGTTGTATTGTTTTGATCAGCAATATTCAGCAATATTTGTCTTTAGGACATTTTATATGTGAAGTATGTCATATGACTGTCTGGCTAACTGATTGTCTGACTGACCTGTCTGTACACTCTCCTCAGTGGCAAGATGCTAGTATAGACTTTGGTGCTTTTGCATTAATGACTTTGTGTTGTCCTTTTGTTTTTTAAATGTATTCTTCCATATTTTGAGATTCAGGTTGGATCCAATTTAGATCTATGGTTATTTCTCCATAAATCAGGGTCACAAATGCTTTTCAGCCAGAGACCTTTTCCTATGTGTAACTTACCTTGTAGATGTAGGAATACAATCAAACTGTTGAAGTGTTAAAAACAACAGGCAAATATGAGTTATCATTTTGATTTAATTGGAGCACAACATCATCTCCACAAATGAGAGGCTTCTGGCTCATCGTCCAGACTTAGGATGTAGAGACTGTTCTCTTCGTTGTATTTGAGAAAGTCTTTCTTTTTTTCTGGTAAAATAAGGGTGCTTTACAACTATATGTATGTTGGTTAGCTTCATGGCCTTATTTCCTAGAATCCTGAGGCAGGTTACATTTTGTTTTGTTTTTTTAGTCTTTAACATTATTGTATGCAGTCTTAGTATTATTTCTATCTGGATTTCTATGTGGCTTACATCAAGTATAACTCTACAACTCTTTTGGTTTACATTGAAGTTGGGCCAGTAGAAGTGAAAGAGCGCTCATTCATCCAGCTTTAGCTCATTTAGCTTTTTCTCCAGTGTTCTGTATAAGTGTGGTGTCCTACAATGTAAACTATAAAGAACACCTGTAGACTTTACAGTGTATTCATATTTTAACACTAATCACTGAACCACTACTAGACAATTCAAATGGCTTTTTGTGTGTTGAACCTTCATCTGATATTTAAAACTGGTGACTGGCAGATGAACATGACCTTCACCTGTATCTCAATAACTCAGGGGGGCAATGAGACTTGTCATTTCCTATGCAGGCAGCTGAAATTCACCCAAGTGAGTGGATTAAGGTGCAATAAGGTTCCGCTGGATGGTATACTTATATCAGGTTACAGGGGATAAGAAATTGAAACCCCTGACATTAAGCACAGGTTTACTTAACCATAACCAAACACACTCGGATTTCTCATTTCCTGTCCAAAGTAGCAAATATAATAAATGGTTAATAACTATTTTGTAACATAATGTCTCAGCAGCATTTTGACCTAATACATAATGACTTAATAATTCATATGTAGACCCACATATAATATAATTAGCTTTATAGTTGCATTGATATAATCCATGTACAAAAATTATATAACACCAGTTTTGTATCATTTTCTTTTCAATGTTAGTCCACTGTGCTGATTCACATTTCCATCTCCATGCTAAAACAATGGAATCTTTCAAGGCCTTCCTTTCCCTCCTCTGCCCCACCTACAACATGATGAGGCAATGCATCCTGCAATACAATTCATTTTTTTCTTTTTGTTGAAGTCTGTTGCCTTCTCATAGAAAAGAAATCTCCCAAAGATATGATATTTTTCAGTCATATCTTTAATTTATTGTCTTATATTTCATTACCATATGGGTTTATCCCTGACTGTTCTTATAGTTATTCTGATAATCTGCACAGCACTTGAAGTGAAGAGGACAATTGCAGTATATAGGCAGTAATACAAGACATTTCAGGGCCTGCTACTTCAGTTCCCTGTCTCAGACAGTAACCTACTGCCTGCCAGATGGCCTCTCAGCACATTCCTGCAGGACGCTCCTACTGCTCCAAGCAGAAGATCCCCCATTTTCGCTGACGTGAGCCGGGCCTCATGCGAACCATTGTGACCCCAAAAGGAAGAGCAAAAAGTGAGCAACTTTTACCAGAAGTGTGCCTCCCCACAGTGCAGGAAGTCTCATCAGCATACTGCTCTCAAACAACTGAACCAGTGAACCTAAAAAGGGCTGCTTGTCTAAAAAATGTGCAGCTCATTGTTGTTGTTTTTTTTTTTTTGGCAGTTCTTGGTCTGGCGCATTAAACAAAGCCCTAAATGTAAATAGTACATTCAATGTCTTCATCATTGTTTCAGATAATTTTGTATAATTTATAATCATGTGTTTATAGCCTATTTAATTCCATTTAAGGTCCTGCTTGTGACATATGATGCCTTCAATGGCCTGTTGCCCTCCTGCATTTGCTTCACTCCTGCACTTGCTGTACTCCTGCCCACTCACTGAAGCCATCTGGTGCTGTTTTTTTAGTGGTTCCACTCTATAAACAGGGTACTTTGGGGACAGACCCTTCATTGTCATGGCCCCAGAGTTATGGAACACTCCTCCTGTATCTCTCTGACATTGCTCCTCTTTTACTTCTAAAATCCAGGTCAAAACGTTACACCCCCAAAGACCCTCCCTATTCATCCATCTTCTAATGACTTTATGGTTTGATCCATTATCCTGTATGTGTTACTCTCTTGGTATTTTGTATATTTACATTTTATACACACATTTAAAGCAGTATTTTGTGATAACTTTCTTGCTCCTGGACTCCTAAAACACTTCCCTAAAGAACAGGCATTACATATGCATTTGTGGACAAGCTGAGCACCTTTGTTAAGATGAAAATACATTTAACTCACAATCATTCTCATTTGTATTCTTTTGTTTGAAATATACTTTTTCATACCATTTACAAAAACAAGAAAAAACAAAAACAAACACACCCACCCAAAGGAAACCAAAAAACTGTGTTATTAAAATATATATAAGAAGAAATTATTCATGACAGGGTAATGATATTCCAGATGAAAGTAAATAACCAATTTTCCAGAAAATGCTGGATCGACAACTAAAGACAACGGAAAGACAACAAACATGAACACAGGTTTGAAAACGCAAATGCAATGGTCCAAACACTAACAAAACATAACAGAGAAAAAAAGGTAGCAGGAGTTATTTTTTTATACTGTTTCTACAGAAACCAGAGAATACTGTACAATTGTATCAGCTAGCTGCTATAAAGGCCCGAGTAGCAAAGTTAGCAAACTCAACCTTTCTCCGGTGCCAAGATTCCCTATCTAACATGCTCAAATTCAACACCAATTTAATTTGAAGTTAATCAACTGGTGAAAGTTTCACCAGTGCAGCCCTTGTCCCTAGATAGTAACACCAGCTAACATTAGCAAACGTTATCCACTTATCAAGTACCATCCTCAGCTATTTTCATCCCATCCTCACCATACAAACACCTGTCAGCTGTTCTTTTAGCTCTGCCTGTATGTGTACCAGAGTTATTTAGTAATGTATTTGTTTTCTTCTCAGGAATAGCGTCTTTTATTTTTTTACCTTGTAAACACAAAGACATATTTCTCCCTTCTTCCCTTATTGATCTGTGTGTGCAGACAGTCGCAAAATAACATTTCAAAATACCATTGCATGTTGTAATGTGTATAACTATGCGTGTGACGAATAAACGAACCTTTACCCTTGACCTTTCATGTTATCTCCCTTGCCCTGTCCCTTTCATTGTCCTGTGTATGAGAAAGAATACCACCTGCTGCTGATAGGCTGGAACAGTCAGGCCGAACACTAACCTTGTTACAGGTTCTACACATAACAACCTGAAAAATATGATTAATATTACATGTCTTACTTGAAATTAAGGCATATCTTTACTGGTTTCACCAAGCGAATTTTGTAAAACATATGTATTAGAAGGAATTTTGCTTACAGATTTCTGTCTGTCCCCAGTGCTCCAAGTCCAAGAGTTGAAACATGATGAAACCTTATCTTCACACTCTGTGGCTGGGTCATCCAGTACACAAACCCAAATGCTAAACTAAACAAAATGTGCCCAGCATGGTGGAAATTACTCAACAAAGCATATTAACCCAGAAAATAAACTCTCCAGGTCTGAGAAAATAACACTATGAAATGACCTGTCAGCTCAACCCAGTGTTTGGGTTTGAAATAACAATCCAGTAGTTTAAGGCCTCAGAACCATGGCCACACAACCAACCCCCTGTTCTCTCTCCTTTGTGGTGATCCAGCAATAAATAACTGGGAATATCTAACAATAGCTAACAATAGCTTAATTATAACATCTGGGTGCTGTATTGTTTCTTTTGCAATAATCCATGTGAGCTATGATACTGTAGTGTGCTCTCCTGAAACGGGCTGGATGTCCAACATGTCTGGGCAGGATGGACTCTCTCTTGGATTTGGCTTCAGAAGCCAAAAGAAAAGGTTTTGTTTGTGTGTACTTACCTGAAGTCATACACAATGTTCACAGGTAAAATCTTCATATACATCTGGCCTTTTCCAAACCCTTGACAGGAAGATGACTGCAATTTACCATTTAATTCGTTTTCTGGTGTAGAACATAGGAGATCCGCTGTCATTTGCCTATAGCACATTGCCCAGAGGCAGTGTACACTAGCTGCATATTAAATGTTACTAACAGAAGAAGTCAGCTTCTGCCCCTTCATGGTGGTATGACGTTAGATAAGATCTTGCTTCAAACACATTATGTTGACTGAAAGGCAAGCTGGAGCAAGGCAGGAGACATATTGAAGAAAACAGAGAGAGAATTCGACACTGCATTCTTGACATTTTCTCCATACACAGAAAATATGGACATGCACACAGGGGAATATGGAGATACATTTTAGTGCTTCAGAATGCCTTCCTTTTTTTAGTAATATTATTATTTGCAGATCCAAGTGGATGGGAATGTTATGGTACAGTCAGTGACACCAGATCAGTCTGTATGTATCTATAACGAAGCATATATTCACTACCGTTAATTATTTTTAATTAATGTATTTTAACATGGTCTGGAAGCTCTCCATGAAGAATGGGTCAATAGAAAATATGGACCAAAATTAATTGGAATTTAATCTTATGTCAATTTAAAACCATGTAAGAATTATGTGGATTCTGGAAGAGGACACTTTAAACCTAATGCATGAAATCCAGATTTACTCAAATGCTACTCACACACAGCAAACAACTGCCGACTCTGCTGACTACAGAAACCTTTTGGAGCAACAGTGACTATCTGAAACTTTATGTCAAATAATAGTTTGAAGCTAAGAACACACTTCTCTATCCACTGAGCCTCCACTCTATTTCCAATACTGTGCTTGTGTTGCTGTACCGGTTTAACAACACCTGCTCCTAAACATCACAAATTGAAAACAGATTTTCTGGAGACATCCACGAGTCTGGCGTGAGGAATGGAAAAGACACTGCTTCTAGTTAAGTTTTCCAAACAGATAGTAAAATAGGCTCATTTATTCTGCTTAGTAAAAAGGGTAATTCGAGAAAGAGCAGGTTGCATATTTTTTCACCCATGTTTTGTCTAATAGTACTGAAGGTGTTTCATTTCACTTTGTGGCATCATTTGGTTTTGACAAAGTACAGGTTTTAAAGTAGAGGTATGTCAGAAATTTAATTGCACACCCCAAACTCCTCCTCATCAAGTAGTGGTCTCTGCAGAACAGAGGTAATGGGCATGTTTCAACCATCCAATCACACTTCAGAATGGAGAGTAGGAGTACTTCAACCATCCAATCATAATGAAGTGGAAGTTGATGAAGATTTTTTGTAAGAATTTTCTTAAAGCTATGGTCCACCTATGCCTGCAGCTATTTTTTATTTATTTATTTATTTGGAAATGCCACTTAGTCCCAAACCCACTGGGACTCTCCTCCCGTCACATCCCATTGATGCTCCTGACACTAGGAGTGCAAGCACATTACTGCTGCATTTTACTCAGAGTTTATTCCTGAAATTGAGATGGCTCGTTGTGGATACAGTGTGGCACCCCTGCTGTAAACAAACATGGATGCGGAGTGGAATTCAGCACATCACTGGTACTCACCTGAGTGAAATACAGTTTTACAAATAGCCACTCGGTTGCAAAGATAAACAATAATTAATATATAGTATTAAATATAGCCCTTGACTGCAGGCATAGTTGGAGTATAGCTTTAAGAAAATGCCTATAAAAATCCATTGGAAAAACATCTGCTGGAGAAAACATGCTAACTCACTCTATTCTGAACTGCGATTGGATGGAAGAACACCCACTTCTGTTCTGTAGAGACTCATTCTTCTCATCATCCCTAAATATACCCTCTTCTTTTTGCACCCAACTCCACCCCATCTCCTCCCTACTTATCTAGAGATCACCTCAGCTATACGGGGATTTGGCTTCACACAAATACCATGAAGCCACTCCAAACTCCTGCTGAAAAAAATCACCTCCCCCTTCCATTATTGGTCTGAACTATCAAAAAATCTTTACCAAATCCAGAGGTTCATCATTCTCATTTCTTTTTATTTTACAATCATGGCTATTCTTGGAACCAAACGTGGGCCTTCTATGGCATTGCATTCTAATGTAGGTTTAGGGTAGATTTTAGAGCATTACTGTGAGGATTTGATTGCTCTCAGCTACAAGGACATCTCCAGCTCCCAAGCTTATCCAAAGTATTGAATGTATCTTCACCATTCCAGAAAACACAATTCCACTGCTCCACAGCTCAATACTGGAGGTTTTATATTCATTAGCCCATGCCTGTGTTAGGTGTAGTGCCATGGGTTCATGTTTACTTGCTCAATAGATTCTATTCTATTCACATGGACTAGAGAAAAAACTGTGTGTGCATTTGCACATCTGTAACAATGGATGCAACTTAAAGTAGATGAATGTATTCATAGCAAGAGATGTTCTCAAACATTTGGACATACAGTCTTAGTTTCCATGCTGCCAAAACACCACAGAAGATGACCAAAATGAGAAGATGACCAACAGCATGTGTCCCACTCTTACCTAATGTACATTTATGGTGGACAAAAAGGGAAGGAAATTAGTTATATTAGTTAGTTAATCAGCTTGAATCTCCACTTCTACATAATAGTTCATATTATGACAATACACCATATAATAACATGTTTTTTTTAGGACACTAAAAATCAGTAAAAAAATCAGTGTAATATGTGTTCATTGTCAGAATTCTACATTTCTTCTCAGCTGAATGTCCCAACAACCATCTCAAAGGATGTGATCCATCATCATCTGACCTATATTACCTATAACCACATGATGAGCCAAAATCATAAAAACCTGTTCACGTCTGCTTCTGCTGCAAACTGATGAATCACCTTTATCCCCTGAGGACTACTTTCTCTGGAGCAATGCAGGATCAATTAGGGCTTGTTTCTTTTTTCCCCCTGGCTGGTGGTATGGTTCAGCCACGTGCACACCCGGTGCACTGCAGCGTCCTAATGTGTTATCCAGTTGGCTCAAATGACTTGAAACAACAACGGTGTGTTTTTGCTGCTTGCCCCTGAACTGACGGGGCCCCTGGTGTTGGTGTCCATCTCCGAAGGCCGAAAACCCAGCACAGATACGTCGTTTATTTGGTACGTGAAAAATAAATGTCAGTCAATTTCAGCATTCTTGTACAGGAAATATGAAAGGGTGGAGAATGACCGGAGTGACCCAGAGTGAAAGTAATCTGAAGTGACAGAGCTGGATTGAAGCCCAGGGTTCTCGCTGGATTACACGTTAGCTTCTGTTTCCCACTTCAGTTGTGTAATCATCTGGATCTGTTTGAAAGATAGCCTTTTATCATATTCTAGTTGGGGTAACTCTGTCACAATGAAATAAAACAGACTGAAGAAAAAATGTTATACTGGGTGTGTTAGTTTAGCAACACATTTTTGAGTGTCTCTATATCAGTTTATCACATGGATGAAGTCATCGGGACACTTTAGCAAATGTTTAGACAAAAATTTAATGAACAGCATTTCTCATCATATGCCAAATACAGCTGATCAGTCAAGACATGTTTCCCTTTTTCTCATTTGTACAGTACTTTAAAAAGGGAATAAAAATAAAAAACGTGACCTTTTTATACTTTTTTAGTCTAATTTCTGAAGCTAGATAGATAAAATGTTATTAAACACATGATTAAAAAATATGAGTTTTGTATTTATTTATTTATTGAGCAAAATAACCCAACAATAACTATCTGAGTCACTAAATAAAGTCATACATGGTATGTCCATTCAAAGAGGCAATAGAGCTTAACAAAAGGATTTAAAAATTTGGGTCTGCACTATGGGTTTGTGGAAGCGTACCATTCCTTGAAAATAGGATATTTTCAAAAACCTCAAAAGATCACCAGACTGGAAAAGATTAGAAATCCATTTCTTAAGTGTTAGTTAAGAAATTAAGGTAATTCAGCACCACCGCTGCTTTGCCAAGGAGTGGTTATTCGAAAAAAATCATTCCAAGGACACAGCAAATAATTTCATGGAAAGTCAAAAAGACCCCAGACCATCTTGCACATTGATGTTCCATTATTAGGCAAACATTAAACAAGGATGGTGTGCATGACAGTATAGTTTGTTCAAAACCACATGGATAAGCTCAATGTCTATGGAAAGACTGTTCTGTAGATGAGTCCAAAATATGAAAAGTGTCCTGCTTGGAGAAAACAAAACACTGCATTTCAACTTCAGAATCTCGTCCCAAATGTTAAACATGAGTGTGGACGTATCACGTTTTGGAGGCTACTTTGCTGCTACACATTTAGGACAGATTGCTATTAATAATGGAAATATGATTTTTGAATTGTACTAGAATATTCTACAGGATAATGTCAGAGTATCTGTTCATGAACTGAAGTTTAAGCATAAGTAGGTAATGCAGCAAGACAACAAACCTAAGCAAACCCTGACCCTAAATCTACAAAGTAATAATTAAATTTAATGCAAACTCATTTTTGTTTTTTACACTCATACTCCTTTTAGAATTTAAGTGATTTTTCAACATTTTATGGTGATAAAGTACATTTTGCCAAAATTGGTTTCTGTGCCCCAGGTTGCTAAAAAAGTTCTGCTGTGTCTGTAACTCCACGTCAGTTAATGATGAAACAGAGATGACGTTAGTACAGGGTTGATCATTATCTACTAGAAATGTTTGGTTATTACTGTTAAAGGATGTCACACCCATTATTGCAAAGCAGAGTAACAGACAATAAATCTATTGAAAGTTGGTCAATTTTACTTAGTTAATAAATGTAAAGCTATAATGTGTTGTGTTGTCCTGCATGGTTTGCTTAATTGTGCTCTCTTTATCTAGTTTTGGGGAGTATTTCTTCTTTGAAATATGTGCAAAAATTATAAACATTATAAAGGGTTTGCATTTTTTTGTAGCTTGTATTATACATTTTTGTAGTATATAGAAGTATATAATAATTTAAATATAGAATATTGTGTTGACCTCTTGCTAATATACTTGGTAGTATATTTTATTCATGTTAATTCTGATGCATATTTTTGATAAATTTCGATAAAAAATCTTATTTGGTTAAAAAATTCATTAAACAGCATTGAAATAATTATTTTGTATTAACTTGTATTTTTCTTAAGAATGCTAAAAATAGACCCTCGGCCTGTTACAACACAAGTTGTAACACTGCTCACCCTGCAGGTGTGGCTGAATTATTCATAAATCATAGTTGCTCAAACAAGTTTAGGTTTTCATTTGTATGAGATTTATGTAGACATAAAAAAATAATAATTCTGCTGAAATACATAGAAATGTTTTGCAAAATCTACACTATGTTGTTCCCCACTTTCTTGTTTGTGACCCAATTAATGTAGTATATGTTTTAGGTCTGGGTTGTCTCTGTGGTTTTGTTTGAGTTTGGGACAGTTTGGGAGTTTGGGATACCACATCACTTGTCATTCATCACTCATTTTATTGTTCCTGAATATGTGTGTGTGTGTGTGTGTGTGTGTGTGTGTGTGTGTGTGTGTGTATGTGTGTGTGTGTCTTATCCAGTGAGCATCTTAATTAGACCTGTCAGCGTGAACTCATTTTGGAGTTATAAAAACCAAAAAATGTCCAAAATCATAAATGCTTTTCTGAGTTCAGTAATTGTATAAGTTGTTATGTAAGTCTGTTACCAAATGGCAGACTTTATGAAGTGTGTTCATAATAATATTTAGATCTCCCCTTTCCATACGAGATTCTTTGAAGGGAAGGTCATGGCCATGCAATGAAGGCTCACCTGCCAAGGTTGATGTCAAGGCATAAAGTTTTCATTTAACATTTTTCCATGATTTATTTTATTATGTCATGTTTGTCAGGCTAATCTGTGAAGTTCCCCCAAAATGCAAGTGGAGGGTTCTGTAAAGTGAGGTTTTTACTCATGAGCAGCCAACAGTGCAATTACAGCATAGAGAAAGTATGTGAGACACAGCAGCAGTAGTTGAGAATCACCGAGGAAAGAAATTCAGGGGGTTTTCTGCAGCGGTCTGCTGACTTATTTTAACCCATCTGCATCTATATGTCTGTCTGTCTGTCTATCTAGGTTTTCAAATGGTAGTGACAGTGAAGTACAAAATGTAAACTATGCAAAATTCAGGCCTACTGAAGTTTACTTCAATTAAATTTTGTCTGAAGTTCTTCATTCATTTTCCAAACCACAGGTGAGCTGGTGCCCAGCCAGCAACTCTGAGCACAAGGGTGGGAAACAACCCTAGATAGGGTGCTAATCCATCATAGGGCGCACACATGCACACACACAATGGGACACTTCAGAGTCACCAATCATGCATGTCTTTGGACTGTGGGGGAAACCGGAGTACCTGGATTAAACCCACGCGAACATACAAACTCCACACAGAAACGTCCCAGGTCGCCTCACCCGGGGATCAAACCCAGGTCCTTCTTGCTGTGAGGCAACAGCGCTATCTACTGCTCCACCGTGCTGCCCCGTGAAGTTCTTGTAAAAAAAAATAATCCCTGAATTTTTTTACTGCTTATTCCTACTTTAAACATGATGTGCTCCAAATACAGATGTAGCATCTCTCATTATAGTGTCGGGTGTAATTGTGCAGCATATGTGAGGTTTTGGAGTTGTAGAGGTTATTAATGGTGTCCTGAGATACTCCATTCCATGCAGCTTGAATATTCTCACTCAGGTCCTGCGGATTGTATTGGTGGGTGGAGAGTTAATTGCATCCAATAGCATCACATTTTCAATTTCATTTTCAAGGACAGGTCTGGTGAAATGACAGGTCATGGTATAGTTACAGTGATTCAATTCAAGCTCTTGAGACAGCAGCAGTACATGGAGTGTTGCCCTCTGAAATGCGTGTTCAGAAGACGTAGGGCTATTGGAGGCAGAACTTCATTTACATAACATAACTGGACATGTGATGTGTGACAACAGTCCATTGATCTCGGCACTGGCCATGGTGTCTCCACAAATGATTCATTGGTTGTCTCCACCAAGATAAAGTTAGGACTCACTAAAGATGACCCGCTGTAAATGTTTAAATTTTTAGTTTGTTTGAAATAAAGATTTCAAACAAACTGTTCTCACTTTGTCATTGTGACGTTGATACCAGTCTGGGTGAAATTTTTACAATATTCTAATTTTCTGAGAAAAAATTAAGAGACCGCTCCACATTACAGGAATGTGTTTTAGTAATAGAAACTTTTTTTTAAATTTTATTCTATAAAGCAACATTTCACACAAATTCTCAATAAAATATTATTATTTTGAGTAGAAATGAAAACCTCTGTTTCAGCTGATTGGGGAAACAGCCATGTGATTGGATGGTTGCCGGTTCGAATCCCTGAACTGTCAGGACCACGACTGAACTCCCTAACTGCTCCTCGGGTGCCGTGGATAGGGCTGCCCACTGCTCTGGGCATGTGTGCTCACTCTCCCCTAGTGTGTGAATTCACTAGTGTGTATGTACGTCACTGTGTGTGGATGAGTTAAATGTAGAGGACAGATTGCCCTGCGTGCAGCACAGTGGGTCTATGTGCACCTTGCCTTCGAGAAGCAGATTTAAGGAATAACACTGGAGTGGTCTCTTAATTTTTTTCCAGAGCTATATATAAACAGTGTATCTGGAAAGTATTCACAGTGCTTCACTTTTTCCACATTTTGTTATGTTTCAGCCTCATTCCAAAATGGATTAAATTCATTTCCCCCCTCAAATTTCTACACAAAACTCCATTTACCGATGATGGAGGCCACTGTGCTCATTGGACCTTCAGTGATGCAGTCATTTTTCTGTACTCTTCCTCAGAACTGCGTCTCCTGCAATCCTGTCTCAGAGGTCGACAGACAATTCCTTAGACTTCATGGTTTGGTTTGCGCTCTGACATGCACTGCCTACTATGGGACCTTATACAAACAGGTGTGTGCTTTTCCAAATCAAGTCCATTCAACTGAACTTACCACAGGTGTCCAATCAAGCTGTAGAAACATCTGAAGGATGATTAGTGGAAACTAGATGCTTAATTTTGAGTGTCATAACAAAAGCTGTGAATTCTTGTGTTATATTTTTGTGCTTTACTTTGAATAACTGGGGAAACATTTGAAAACAAACCTTTCTCACTTTATCATCATGTGTTACTGTGTGCACAATTGTGAGGCACACACACACACACACACACACACAGACACACACACACACACACACACACACACACACACACACACACACACACACACACGTAGAACTATGGGGTTCAATTTACATTCTGAGCATTTTTTAAATTTTGAGCCTTAAAAATCAAGCACTGCTCCAAAGTGTGTGTGTGTGTCCTGTTTTCACATCATAAATCATAATTACCTCAGTGACATAATGATTTGTGGGTTGTCTCTGTCTGCTGCTTCAGTCTTGGCTGCCTGCACAGCTTGTTGACTACATTATGATAAGCAGAGGATTTGTATGGGCCTCTGTTTATCCTTTATACTCTCTCTTTCCCTTTCTCTACATACACTCGCTCTGCTCAACTTGGTATGTAAATGTTTTCAAAAACGTATATAATGTCCAGATGACTACTCTATATGCACAGAGTTCCCCTTCCAGATGGGTGGACTCAGAGGTCATGGTGACATATGGCTCTGTTCAGAGCAGCTCATGAAACTTTCACCTCCAAATCGATGCCTCTTGCTCTTTATGTCTTAGTTTCTAACCCATCTCTGTGCTGCTGGTTAAATAACATCTTCTTCAACCAAGCAGACTGTATTAAGGTAAGATGCAGCTTAACCAGTATTATTTGAATAACATATTACTGAATACCTGTTCAAAACTGACATTGTTACCAAAGAATTTAATATATTATATGTTCCACATTATATATACCATCACTGCTAGAACACAACACTATATCCAAAATGGGAATTTTACAGGGAAAGGGAAAATATCAGATATGATGTCCCTGCTCTCTGTTTAATGCTGGTCTGGTGCGAGTCTCGTTTACTGGTGTATACTGTTCTTTCTTGCAGAGCTGTGTAAAGGGCTGCTGACTTTTTTTTTAAATATGTAAGAAACATCATGTAAAAACATCCAAACTGAGAATTTGAAAAGGATTCATTATGTTATACATTATGTTCATTTATGTTATTATATTATGTTAGTGCGATCAATATTACATTTACATTTATATTTATGGCATTTAGCAGACAACCTTATCCAGAGCAACTTAAAAAAAAAAGTGCTTTGCTGTACATTCAGAAAATATCCTTAACTGGAGTCCAGAGATTCCTTAAAAACAAATGTCAGATAGGGGACTATCAAGATTCAGAATAAGTCTTTATGGAGTTAAATACTCTTGCAACAGATTGGTCTGCTTTAGAACACAGTGAGGGACTCAGCTGTTCAGATCTCCAGGGGAAGTTCATTCCACCATTTTGGTGCCAGAACAGAAGAGAGTCTGGATGCATGTTTTCCTTGCATCTTGAGGGAAAGTGGGTCAAGCCAAGCTGTACTTGAAGTTCGAAGCACTCTTGATACAGCTCAGGTTTTGACCATTGCTGTCATGTACAGAGGTGCTGGTCCATGTTTGGCCTTGTAGGCCAGCATCAAGGTTTTGAATCTGACGCGGGCAGCTACAGGAAGCCAATGAAGAGAAAGCAGCAGGGGAGTTACATGACTGAATTTGGGGACATTGAAGACAAGATGTGCTGCTGCATTCTGGATAAGTTGCAAGGGTCTAATGGTGTGTATAGGAAGGCCAGCTAGAAGGGAGTTGCAGTAGTCTAGTCTTGAAACGACAAGAGACTGAACAAGCACCTGAGTGCCTCTCTAGACAGAAAGGGTCCAATTTTCTAATACAATATTACACAGAAACACACCTGCACAGCAGTGTCCAACAGTGAGATAATCATACAGCACACCTAGAACATCTATACAGATTTAGTGTCAATTTTCTTACCTGTTTCTTACCAGATGCTTCTTTAAATTTTATCTTTTAAAGCTGAGATAATATTTACTGCTCAAAGAAGTCATTTAAATTGGAGAGTGATATTATTTTCCTTTTCAATTTTAAAAATAAAGTTCTTTTGAAAATGTCTTTAGTGAATGCTTTATGTAGCACACCATGCAGGAAAGGCAAGCTCAAGATGTTCCACAAGATAATTATCATTAAAAAAAGTCTTAATAAACACCAACAGCAGCAGGATCTTGCATGCTTGATTACCCCGATTAGAAACACACATGGTAAGAGTAGTGACCTGTTTAGACTATAATGTTATGCTGCTCATAATCATTCTCTTTTTATAATAACCACTCCAGTAACTAATAAAACGGATTATGTAACACCATCACATGTTCTATTACCCAACTCTGTTTGCTATAGAGCTCAATACAAGAGGTCGTCTATCATAAAAAGAACCATTTATTCAAGCAAAGAACCTTTCAGGCATTCGAATGTCTTTATTAATGAACCATTTTTTAAAAGATGCTCAGTAATATTATATAATACTATTTTGCATATGATTCTTTATAGAAATTCAAATATATCCTACAACTTGTTACAAGTTAAATAATTCAGTACTGCTTACAACTCATTATGCTTACACTCTGAAATAAACACTAGATAGTTTGCTGCATGGTTTTTCAGTTATGTGGAATAAAACAGGGATTGGCAACCCATATTTTAAGAACAGCCAAATTGTCATATTTTAACCCAAATTAAGCCACCTTTACAGCCACAACATTTTCTGTCAATTTTATCAGGTGTTGCTTTTTGACCAGCGGTTTGCGCAGCAGTCTTCAGGGTAAACTGCTAACCTGCACACATTACTGACTTCTGAGGAGAGACTTTCACACCCAAAATTACTGAACTGAAGCACAAATTACCCTTTAAAAACAGATTCTGAATCGCATATAAAATCTGATAAAACCTTGTAAGCAGTTTTTAACATTAGGCTCAGTAATGCACAAAAAACATGATTTTTCTGCTTGTTCTGGAAACTTTGCCGAGAAGTTCTCCACATCAAAGCATAACCAGCAAGCTAATTCTCTCATTTTGTTGAAGAGCAGGATTTTATCTGTAAGCAGCAAACTGATTTTGTTAAATGACATAACTTTATTCATAACCAGCAAGTTGAGTGTCTTTTTTCTTGAAGTGCCGAATCCTGGTATAGAATGTTTCATTATCACACACACACATACACATACACACATCAATACAACTGTACGTCAAGTTGTCCCTACTATTCTGGAATTTACAATAACCTTGATAGGCCAACTGGCCTTTTTTTGAGAAGCACAACAAGCTTTCTGTCTGGCTGGAAGAGGAGAAAGGAGAGAGATTTTTAATTCAACTATCTGTGCACTTTTGGTGATATGATATTTTCACATACTTTAATCAAGTAAAATCAGTGCAAGAGGATCAGTATCAGAATAATAACACTCTGTGGAGTAATTCTACTAGTTGTGCATTTGGGAATTAAGGTTGTGATGGGCTTCTGTAAGCTCTGGTGGCCAGGAGAGCTCTAAGACCCAGGAATCCCCTGAGAGGGGAATCGGTTTTCTCCCCCTCTCTCCTTTCTCCTCTTCCAGTCAGACAGAAAGCTTGTTGTGTTTCTCAAAAAAAAAAAAAAAAAAAAAAAAAAAAAAGCTGGTGGGTCTATCAAGGTTATTGTAAATACCAGAATAGGAGGGACAACTTGACATACAGTTATACTGGTGTGTGTGTGTGTGTGTGTGTGTGTGTGTGTGTGTGTGTGTGTGTGTGTGTGTGTGTGTGTGTGTGTGTGTGTGCTGTATTTCCAGAAAAACTTGCCTCTGTAGATCATCAGTCATAAATAATGAATGCATGATTGACAGGTTTTAATGACCCTCAAGGCTGTGTATTTTAGCTTTAAGCAATCTGGCCCTGATGTAGTAAATGCTACTCTGTCTTGGCACGTGGCACATGTCAAAGACAGCCCACGTTCTCCAATTAACTCCCCATTGGGCTTGCTTGCTAAGCCTGAATAGAAAAAGCCCACTGTTGGCATTGGAAGTGCTATATATAGTGCTGCACTGCACTTTCTGGAGCACGGTTAGCCTCAGTACACTAAGTAAGCTTAGTAATCAGTGAGCCTTGGCCATACACCTCTGACATCAGATGAATGAATACCTCTGTAACTACACACTACCCCTCTTTCACCATACATAACGTTGTTTTAAAGATCCCTAACCGTTCCTCACCTCTCTCTGGGTGCCGGGGTGTTTTGCTTTGAAAACGCTTGGTTTGAATCTGAGAGCTACAATCATTCTGGAATAAAAATGTCATAAGGCATATGATTATATTATATATATTATGGATAAGATTATATTTCAACTTGCAAAAAACAAAACAAGCTGTGCTTTTTTGGATCGCAGTGCCTAACCTCAAAGGTTTTGGTAGAGACGTGTGGAAACTACACGCTATAAAACTTTATTTAGTGGTAAACTAAAATGCAGTCAAGTCTGTTCAGTCTTTCAAAGGCCAAAAAAAAGTGTCAGTTCATATCCTATACTTTACGTCAGCCTTCCTACACAAATCAAACCTTTCCAGCCGAGCCTAATCAGCAGCCCTGCTATAGAGCTAAAAGGATGTAGGTGAGAAAAAATAATATTTCATCTCATTAATATAGTGATGGAAAGGAACAGATGTGACAAAGAGGAAGAAAAATCCCCTTAAACCTCCATCCCTGAACCCCTAAAACACAACAGATGTGTTTGTATAAACCATTAGCATTTTTATGGCATCATCAGTCAATTCCTCCCAGGAATAATATAATACCTCACAGAATGGAAACGTGTAAAAGTGAACTGGGCTCTCTGCCAGTCTTGGTCCGACAAAGTCCAAAATTGGAATACAAGGAGCAGGGCTAGGTAACACGAGGATGTCATATTAACATCACTGTGAATTGTCACGATAAGTTTCTGACCCTCGCCTCTTTTTTTATATTCTCCCCAATTTAAAGCCATTACACACTGAATGAAAATGCACATAATTTGCACTTTTGTCCCACGTCAAACTATTCAAATTGGACCCAGCATGATATTTTTCTGGAATTTTGCCAAGTTGTTCAGGCTGTTAAAAAAACCAAAACTTTTTATGGTTATTTATTGCTAGTCTACTTTCTACTTCATGGGTTGGAAGGTAAGTTTATGTGAATTAATGTCTCTTTTTTAATGTCCCAACTAATTTTAGGTTATCAACACAATGGAGTGCTAAATGATAAACTGAAGATGATCATCATTTTCATGCCAACTCAGCACATGCTTTGTGAATATAACAACTCTTACAAAAGTCAATTAAACTAAGCAAATCATTTTTTCTTTCTCCTTTTGTCTTATTAAAGGGTATAAATGTCAATATACCCCCAGGCATACAGTAAGAATGGATTTGAATGTTAGGTGTGATCTGTGACGTGTTTGTGCTGCATGTTACCATGAAAGGGAAAGAAAAACTAACCTGCATCACTGGTTAAGAAAAGACACATGAGCCCCCCTCATGAGCCTGGTTCCTCTGAAGGTTTCTTCATCCTGTGTTATACAAATAAATCTGATTACTTTTTGGAAATATACTTTTTACTGATTTTTTTCCTCTCTTTTCTGAATGCACAGCAGATTTTTTTTCAAAGAGTTCTGAATATTATTAATAATTTTTTACTCTTTATATAGGAAGCCTGGAACCAGTAACAAAAACTGGGGGCTGAACCTGAGGCTCCAATGCAGAGGTGGTTCCTGCTGAGGAGATGGCTATGCAAGCTGTCTTGTTTGTGCCAAAATGTGAATAACAAAGATGCCTTTAAAGAGCATAAGAACCCTGATGTACATCACTGATGTTGCCTTGGACAAGGTGAATAAAACACCCTTGTAATGCCTTCAGCAGGTTTGACGCAAAGAGCTGCACGAAATCATCACTGATTGACAACATCCAGCTAAACAAGAGAGAAATCTTGGAAGTTGTTAGTGAAGTTGGCCTGTGACATAGTGGCAGTGGAGAAAAAGAGGATGGCCAGCGATGGTAAAGACACAGGAACTTTCTGACACCGGAGCTTTTCCAGTGCGCCCACAGCATTCTCAACAAAATGTTCTTGCAGATGTTCCAGCAACCGATGAAGCAGGTGACTGAGCTGACCACTGACACGGAGGAGAGTCTGAAGCGCATCATGAAAATGGTCTTCGAGAAAGCCACCTCACACCCCAATTTGTGTGTAGCATATGCAAACCATGAGCTGCTACCTTATGAGCCTGAAAGTCATCATGTCAGTTAAACTGGGAATCACTGTGCATTTCCATGATCTTCTGCTCAACCACTGTCAGAAGGAGGTTGAGAAAATGAGAGGGAAGCAGTGGGAACTGGATACAGTGGGTACAAAGGACAAGGAATGCCAGCATCTGAAAGAGGAGCTGGTAGAAGGGAATTATAATGCATGACAGAAAAGATTGCGTACAACTGCTTCATGAGGCAGAAGGAGATGAGGAGAACCTTCTGCCCATCAGCCTCAGAATGAGGTTTGCAACAAGGAGCCCATCACCACCCATCACCAAGGACACCAGTCACCTCAGTAAGATGACCAAGCCTAGTGCACTGGACTTCAACAGTAACTAGACCCTAGAAGAAAGGGCTCTTGGAGCAGCTGGGCCAAAGCTAGCAGTGGATGATCTGGGCCAAACCCAATTCAAAACAGGACTTTGGCCAGTCAACCATGAGCACCCTGATTTCCTTCTCTTCTCTTCAGTGTCCAGCATCTTTCTCAATTGTCCCTTCATCCTCTATGGATTCCAAACCTATATCCAGTCAGCAATGGGAGTGAAAGGGGAATGATGAGAACACACTGCTGTGAAATCAATTCACTCCACTACAAACTACAGCTCTACTGGTGACAAAGGTTTATGGCAGGAGCTTAACAGTGATCCACTTCATACTTCCCTTCATTTAACAAGGGCTCCTGTAAGTGGTGTAGCTGTTTAACCCTGTGTTTACATTGGCAGGCAAGAGGCGACCAGCCAAGAGATTTGTAACTGTAACTTATCAATCGTCAGCACATCAAAACATACTGAAATTTTCTAAACATTATGAAAATTCATTTGCGCCATGATGAAGCGAAAGTAGAATGAAAAAAACACTCAACTGCCTTTCAGTGGAAGTCAGTGTAAGGGTTTCATTCCCTTCTGAGCATTTTCCAACTGGCCAGTTCTTCAGCAGACTTGTAAACTGGTTCATCGGGACATGCGAAATGCAAATGTCGGTTTCATGTAAAAAGTGAAAAATAACAAAATAAAATTTCAGGACAATGTAAGTACTGGGTGAGTTGTAAACACAACTGCGGAGTTGTATCTATAGACACCAGGTGTAAGGGCTGCTATGTATAAAAACTTTATAGTGGCTCCATTGTGGCCAGTTGGAGGGACTAGAGGCTGCAGGGAAGTGCTAGAAAAACTATATAGTGAGCATGTGTGGGTGACAGAGGCAGCAGCCAAATGCTATGTTGGTCTGCTTTTTTTTTTGTTATAAAAATCCAGCTGTCCAACTATGGCTGGCAAGAAGAAGGTTGAGCCAGAGAGCAGGCAGATGACGTGGAACACTGTGAGCTGCAGATGAACGGGCTTGTGTTTCAGGGGGAAGCTTATGCAGGAGTGAGAGTAAACATCCTGCTGTAAGTGTGATGTAATGACTGCTGAGTGAGTGGTAAACTCCAGCTGCTGTCAGCAGTGGGCTAAGTGCCAAACTGACTGAGAAGACACTGGAAACTATAGGGATTTCATTTGCAGTGTCATGTTTAAGAACTCTGAACTGTCCATTTGACATTTTGATGCAAAAAAAACCAACACTTAACATGAAAAATGCTGATGTGCTGAAGTGCTTCATATTTGAAATGTGGTCTAGGGCATGAACATGGTTGGAGTTCAGATTGTTGTGTTTTTCTTCTGGAAAAAACATTTCATGTGTAAATATTTCCCATGTATAGCACTTTGTGTGACCTGCTGCAGTTCCCAGAGCCCATCTTTCTGTTGCATTAGTAGAAAGCAGAGCTCTGCCACAGGTTGGCCATCATTTTTCTGATGAAGAAATGATGGGCAATCCTTCTTTCAGTGTCATGATGCTAATGGTGAGTTTAGGTGTATTCTTCAGCAGTGGTTGTGGTGTTATGGGGCTAATGGGTTAGTAGTGTTGTTATAGGCCAGGTTGGACCTATGATGCTGCTGGATGCAGTGGGGACTTGTGGGGAAATTACATATCGGTCATTTTAACCAACCGTGCATTCCTGTGTAAGAAACAATTCTGGACTCTTTTACCTCCTGTAAAATGAGCCATAAAAATAACCTCGGGTAATATTAGATATGTTCATATCTACTGCAGAAATTGGCAACTTTGGCCACATGTGAAATGAACATGTTTAAAACTGGATTGGTCTGCACTGAGTGTAGTGTAATTATTTTCAAACTAGATTTTCTTGATCACTAATGGGTTACACAATTGGTTATCATCTCCTAATACTTTGTGGTCATTTGTGATGATGCCACAGATTACTCAGGTTTTTTAAGAAGAGGTGTCCTTTGCAAATCAGTCAAAAAAAATTCCTAGACATCCTATAGTAAAACTACTCTAGTCCACCTAGTCAGATAAAACTAATCCCATCTGAATAGGGCAATAGTTGATAAAGGTTCGGAAGAGGCAGTGATGGAGATGAGTGAGTGAAATGGTGAGGGAGGCCTGTGAGAAAGGGAAAAAGAGGTTGAAGAGAGAGAGACTGAGATAGAAGAAGAGAGCTTGTGTGTGAGTGTGTGAGAAAGACAGAGCAACATATATAGCAGAGAGAGAGACAGTGGACATCTGACCACCAACAGTAACTCAGAGGCAGTTAACTGTCATGTTTAATTTAAGCAACTGGATTTTATGTCATCACCTCTCTGGTGGTCTCAGTGCACAGCTCAGCTCTCCCTGAATGGCATAGAGGGTTTGATCTTAAACACAGTTGAGATAAATACTGAAGTTAATGAACTTGGCTGCACAGAAACACCTGGAGGAGACATATTCACTCATAAGAACCTTCAGACAACTGGGGAAAAAGCCATGGATAACATTTATGACTCATAAATTATTTGATAATTCCCTCTAAACTGAGCCTACGCAGCTGTGTCGGGGTGGGTGGGTGACTGCACTTGATTAATTAGCTACTGTGATGAAAGGTGGAAAATCCAACCCAACTTTACACCCAAACCATCTAATTAAGAACATTCAGTAAAAGTTATGTGAAATAGTGGGAAATGCAGTGAGTCTTTTCTTGAATTATATGAGGAAAAAAACACAACCACCCAAAAAGCCACCAGTGTGAACACATAACCACAATAAATTAAGAAACACAGCTGAATGTCCAAAACCCTGCAGGCTGGTGACCCCAGTGACCCAGCCAAACAGAGGTGGGGTGCTCCAAAACAGACCCTATGGTTACCATCAGAACAGCAGGGAACACAGCTTTTATGTCCCAGTAATCAATGCTGCTTACATCTCTCTCTCTCTCTCTCTCTCTCTCTCTCTCTCTCTCTCTCTCTCTCTCACTGTTTTTAGCTTTGTCTTCTCTATACATTCTGTTTCTTCCTTCCTCTCTACTTTATACGTTCCTATTTCTTTTCCATTTCTCTTTAAGCCTCTTTATCACCACCAGCACATGCATTGCTTTGTATGACTCTCTCTCTCTCTCTCTCTCTCTCTCTCTCTCTCTCTTTCTCTAAAGGTGGATTGCAGTTATTCTAATAGTTCTGTGTAAGTGCATTATTCAGGCATCTAAAGGGGAATTCCAAACCATTCAGAGTTCAGCTGTTCAGTTGGAAAGAAAAGAGGAGCTCCAGATGGCTCAGAGCTGTAAGTTTTATCTTTGGAAGGTTTGATTCTGGCAACAGTACCTGCATCCCTACAGCCAATGTTTTTGGATAAAATTGCTTGTATATTGAAAATGCTACTACTACTGCTAATTATGATGATGATGATTAACAATGATGATAACCACAATAAAACATAATGATGATAATGATAATGATAATGATAATAATAATAATAATAATAATAATAATAATAATAATAATAATAATAATAACAATAATAATAATAATAATAATAATGTTTATTATATAATATATAACACTTAAAAATAATCTCGGTACAAAGAAAAAATACAGCACGTTGAACGTCATGACGTCACAGCGCGGCGACGTTTGTTTCGATTGTGCGCATGCGCGAATATTCAAACTGAGCAGCGGTTGAAACTCGGAGCAGCTTAACCTGGAGAACCAACAGACGAACCAAGAGAGGAACCATGTCCAAAACACTGCAGGGAATAACGCTGAAGGGCAGCGCCGAGCTGGTGGCGGAGTTCTTCTGTAAGTGAGCTGAACTGAGAGTCAGGTTTCTCACTTTAAACACACGACTTATCTTCTCTCTCTAGGAAGAGACTAAAGCGGCGTGTTCACAGCCCTGACTCGGCTCTCATGCTGGTCTGCTCTGTTAATGTTTTTAATAGCTGCAGTAAACGCGTCCATAACGTCCCCGAAGAACAGACATTTACATTAGAGTACATGTGTTTGAATCTGTCCTGAAGTGTCTCTGTCTGTTTATCTGTCCGTGAGTGTCAACCGGCTGCCCTGCCACTGCATTAGACACTTAATTAACCTCTTTGTGCACTGATCCGGAGCTCTCTCTCTCTCTCTCTCTCTCTCTCTCTCTCTCTCTCTCTCTCTCTCTCTCTCTCTCTCTCTCACTCCCACACACTCTCTCACTCTCACACACACTCTCACTGTCTCTCTCTCTGTCCTTTGTGTTTTGATATGATCTGTTTTTTCTTTGTTGTAGAGAAGTTAATGGCTCAGGGTTGCAGAGATTGGGTGTGACTCTATTTTTTTCTGTTGCAGCCTTTGGGATAAACAGTATCTTGTACCAGAGAGGAATCTATCCTGCAGAGACTTTCACCAGAGTCACTCAGTATGATATGAGTCTTCAGCTCACCACAGACCCCAAATTGAAGAACTATCTCACCAACGTTGTGACACAACTTAAAGGTAGATAGATTGCACAGATATAGCTACATCATGCACTTTGTGAATCCAGCCTCATAACTTGCCCTTTATCTTGTTTGCCCTGCCCTTTATTTTGGCAGAATGAGTATGTCTGACAACAGTATGTCTTGAATGAAATGTATTGTCTATAGAAATGGCTATTTTACTATTACAGACATGAATAGTCTTTCTGTTTGCTTGTCTTGTGCACTCTTCATGGGTTTTCACTTTTGGCTGGACTGTTTCCTGCAGAGTGGCTGTTTGATTGCACAGTGCAGAAGCTGGTGGTAGTTATCACATGCCTTGAGACGAATGAAGTCTTGGAGAGGTGGCAGTTTGACATTGAGTGTGACAAGACAGCCAAGGAGAGCAGGTATTCCCATATTTGTAGGGAGAGTAGTAGCTTGGGTTTAACAGTGAATAAGTCACAAATGTATTTTAATCTCTTTATTGAAGTATGTTCAAATTATATGCAGAGGTTTGTGCATTTTTTAATATAAAGGGTGGTTTGCTGCATATTTTAGTGCTCCCAGGGAAAAGTCTATGAAAGCCATCCAGGAAGAAATCCGATCTGTTATCAGACAAATCACAGCCACCGTCACCTTCTTGCCTTTGCTGGAAACTGCTTGTAAGTATGCTACCTTTTCTGTTATAGTACAGAATTAAAAATTCTGTACTATAACATTTATTCTACTTACCTTTATTAAACTATTATACTTGCATATTATGAAATCATGATTTACAACACTACTGTTTGTTTTAGTTTCCCCTAATTCCAGTGCATCTAACACAACTAATGATCTGAATAACAAACCCTTGCCCTTGGCAGTGGTACTGTAGAACCAGGATTGAGAGCAATTGATTTTCAGTTGACTAATTGCTACATAGGCTGTCAAATGTATTGTTATGAGTCTTGCACTAGGACTCGTATTTTGTAAACAGCATTTTTCTCCCAGTACAATGTGACAAATGTTAAAATACCTTCCATTCCCAAGTTGACATTTTGTATTCAACTTTTGACTTGCCACAGGTGCCTTTGACCTCTTGATCTACACAGACAAAGATCTAGAGGTTCCAGAGCAGTGGGAGGAATCTGGGCCTCAACTTATTGACCAGTCGGAGGAGGTGCGGCTCCGGTCTTTCACTACATCAATCCACAAAGTGAACAGTATGGTGGCCTACAAAAGGACAAACTCTGCGTAACTATGTTCCTATCTGGCTTTGTTTGTTTCTGTACATATTTGTGATGTTTCTGATGTTCTGTTGCCATTTGCTGAGGTTTTATATTTCTGTACCCCCAGAAAATGGAAATAAATGCCCTACTTTGACCCACTTCAAACATTGAATCTTGCATTTTTCATTTAGGATGCATGCGATAACAGCAGATGGTCAGTAGATGGCATCAGTGTATTAGAAGAGGGAGGCGGGGATGATGAATCTGGTATATTCTTATTTCCTTTCCTCATATTTTGATTCCTCCTTCTGAAGGGGCATTAAAGTGAAACAAAATAGTTTTGGACAAGATTTCTGATGACTAGCAGGGATTGTGGTCTCCAGGCATCCTTAAGCACAGTTGTGTAAAGAACAATATAAAGATACAAGGGTTGGACAATGAAACTGAAACATCTGTCATTTTAGTGTGGGAGGTTTCATGGCTAAACTGGAGCAGCTTGGTGGCAAATCTTCATTAATTGCACATTGCACCAGTAAGAGCAGAGTGTGAAGGTTCAATAAGCAGGTAAGAGCACAGTTTATCAAAATATTGCAATGTATACAACATTATGGGTGACGTACCAGAGTTCAAAAGAGGACAAATTGTTGGTGCACGTCTTGCTGGCGCATCTGTGACCAAGACAGCAAGTCTTTGTGATATATCAAGGGCCATGGTATCCAGGATAAATGTCAGCACCACCAAGAAGGATGAACCACATCCAACAGGATTAACTGTGGAAGCAAGAGGAAGCTGTTTGTAAGGGATGTTCTGGTGCTAACCCAGATTGTATCCAAAAATGTCAATCCCAAGACGAATTGACGCTGTATTGGCTGCAAAAGGAGGCCCTAGTACACCATACTAATAAATTATTGTGGTCTAAACCCAGGTGTTTCAGTTTCATTGTCCAACCCCTGTATTGGGGCTGGCATATTATAAGTGGCCATTATTTGCTAGTGGTCTGTATGTAGTATGTATGTGTACTGTAATGTATGTAAATTTAGTGTGTAGAAAATGTTAGTACAGTACTGAGAACTCATTATTAAACTATACCAAGGTAAATACAATTTTCCATAAAGTGGCACCTTTAAAATGTTGAACGTCCATCACTTAATGGATGATGGCCTGAAGGATAGAAGAGGAATCAGTAATTTGAGATATGAGATTCCCCCAATATGCAAGCAGCTGAACAAATCCGCAAGTGAAAATGAGTTAAGACTTGGACACTCTGTTATATGCAAACACGCTATACTTGGTTTGAAGTAGTCAGACAATGATTGGTTTGCATCAAGTTTGTGTCTGAGAGTCACTGCGTGTTGTCCAAGTGTGCTTTCATTGATGGACAGTTGGTATATTTCCCTTTGAACTGGCCATTCTGTGAACATCAAAGGAAAGCTTTTTGTTGATGACCCAACTGAAAGGAGAACCAGAGAGAGACACCTGCTAGGCTGATCAGCATGAGAAAAAGGAGACTAATGAAGCTGTATGATGTCTGCACTGTAAATCATGTATCTGGACATGAAGAGTTTTGCACACCCTGATGTTTTAGAAAAAACTATCAAGAATACATGTGTAATGTAAGAATTGTGTTGTGTTTGAAGAAATCTAGTGAGGTTGATTTAAAAGTCAAATTAACCAGAATCACAATCATTGTGGGCCAAAGGGGCTCTGAATATGGGCAATTTTTTTTAAATTATACACACAGTGTTTAGAGATGCTTCTGAAACTTTTTTTTATTCTTTAGATTTATAGAACTGATGTGCACTGAAGGATTATATTGCAAAGCCAGATCCATAGATTAATGAGGGAGAGTAACATTTTCTGATTGCTTCAACACACAGCATTCACCCAAGGGGAGGGGACCCCTTGATTTATCACTTACATCAGATGCAGTCAATCAACCCAGACATGTTCCATAAGTGACTTGATTCTTTAGTTTCCAACAGGAGTTGCTATGATGTTTTGGACAAACACTGGACTTGGATTGTCAGTGGTTACATCTAGATAAACACGCTTGAGTCAAAAGATATAAAAGTGTAAAACATGATTTATAAATACAGCATGGACATACCACATTGAAGTTTATTTATGTTTTTCTTGACTAGCCATTCTGTTGGATGGCTAAAAGTGTATATACAGAGATGGGATTCTGGCAGTGAGTTAGCTAGCAAAGTTAGCCAAGTATCTCACATTCTATAGTAAAGAAGCCCATGAATGTTTGCATCTATTGTAAGTGATTAATCATTTTAATCAGCCTTTTGCTTGCTTTTGCTGAAGTATTTACTTTCTAGTCTGACCAGCTGTGATGTTTAAACTGTTCTAAACTAAATAAGCACATGGATATTTGACTGAGACAGCGCTAAGTAATAAATAATTTTAATTAGGAACACCCCCCCAACCTATTCTTTTACCAATCTTATCAGTTGAGAGTTATGCAGTGACTTTGAGTTTTGTAATATGCTTCATATCATCTCTTCAGATGGAAATCTGAATGCCTCTCCATATAGTGACCTATGTCAAGTAATCATGCTTTTCTCCATATAAAACCAACATATATAAACAGAAATTAGGAGGGAGGGGGAGAGGTGGTGGTGGTCACACACACTTGTGAATAATTAAAAATCTATTTTTTCCTTCAACAGTTTTATGCAAGTTTTGTTCATGTTGACATAAACCAAAGTCTCACCACATAACACAGACTTGATGTAATGTTAATAAATATACAAAAGACGTGAAAATAGTAACACAAAGTGAAAAAAAGAAAACATTCCTTTGTATATCTAAAGTGGAGTCTTTGCAGTTGTCTATGTCAGCTTAGCTCTATGGTGCACTATAGTGAGAAATCATTAATGTTGTTCGTGCATCTACCTCTGTATCGTCAGTTCAGTGAGTGAGCCACAGGTAACCCCAAGATGGGTCTAAAACAATAAATAGAGCTCTGTATCAATGTCCTTACATAGAGGCTACATAGAGTCGGGAGTGACATCCCCCCACCCTCATCTATCTACTCTTCACTGTTGCATTGTAAAGACTTATTTATATTGCCTGGAAGGGTCAAAGCTTCTGACGGCTACCCTGCCCTCGCATACACAGCCCTTCAGTGATTGATGCTGTTTAGGGGAAGCAGTATTTTATTTGCTGTATTTTATTTGCTATTTAGTTTTAAAAATGAAGCTGAATTTCTCCTGTAGATCCATCATAGTTATTTTTCTGGATAAGTGAAAACAATTCATTATCAAGGCCAATAGCATCCAAGTATCACCAAGCTTAAATCAGCCCTCATTTACAGTCTATAAGCAGTTTCATCATCGACTTTGATTAAATTACAACCACACAGACTTAGCACAAACTTTGATTTGTGAGGAATAAATTGTTTCAGTGCTGTATCTGCCCCCACCCCCTGAACTAGATGGAACTAACATGATTGTACTGTGTCTCAAAGGCAAAACGGCATTGTTTGCAAACTCATTGTGAAACTAGTAGCAGAAATCATGGGAATTATCAGTTGCTTAAACCTAAGCATCTGTTGAAGGGGTTACATGGAAAGGACAGACTTTGTCTTGCAGTTGCAGATGAGTTATTCGTGTTGGTCACAATTTGTGAGTTTAAAGTCCTCCATTCAGTAAACCTGCCTCCTCGCCATGCTCAGCCAACAGTCTCCAATTCTGCCTGTTCTTTCTACAACCCTCCAGCAGGGGGGAGCAGGAGTCTGATATACTAGCCAGTGTCTGGAACAAAGGGAAAGAGCAGAAAGTATTTTAAATAACAACACAAAGACACTGGAGATTATTTAACACAAGAACATCAATGAATTCACTGCAGTTTCATTTCTTGTGATTGTTTTATATGTAGATCTATAGCTGGGGTGTCCAGCTACATGTTTCTACAAGGCGCAGTATGCAGAGGTTCTTATTCCAAAATAGTGCTTAAAGATGAACACAAAATTGAATCAGGACAATGAGAATGGAATGAGAAACTGTAGCCATAACAGGACTTTATAAGTAAGATTGGAAAAATTAAAGACCCCCAAATGTGAGTAAATAATAATAATAATAAAAATAATAATAAAGGTAAATGAATTTGTAGAGGGCTTTTCATACAGGTAACAAAATGTTTGCTAAGTAATAAAATACTAAATAAATGAAAGAAACTGGGATAAAATAAATCACAGTACAAATAACTAAACTGAGTTTAGTTGAACCCAGTGTTCAAAAACAAATGATACAGACAGTGTAGCTCTTCTGTCCCATTTAAAGCTTTACAAACAATAACTGAACTTTAAAATCTGTCCTCTAAGAATAAGTAAAGAGTAATACATTTCTTTCAGAAGGGGAGTGATGTGCTCGGTTTTTGTCTTAGTTTGGATTCATCATTTTGCATTCTGTTTAGGTTGTCAAAGACCCAATAAAATGTGCATTCCATTAATGATTTCTATTCTGCTTGTAATATGGCTCTATTTCAGTTTCTGAGCACCCTCTGGAGTTGAAAAAGTAACAACCCTTCCACACATACAGATTTGAAAACAAACAAAAAATCCCACGGCATCCACATGAATACCATGTTTAAGGTGACCATGTAGGTTTTTAGGTTTTATTTTTAGGTGGCACCACTTGAGTTTGAGATATGCTGGCACCACTGTGTTAACAATGGAGTTCACACTTTTATTACACTGAGAGCATGTGCAACGATCAATTTACAAAAGTTTAAAATCAGGATATAAATTGCAATATGGAGACCAGCTGTTTAAGCACAGTGAGAAAATATTTAGTTTGTGTTGTATTTAGGTCTGTTGTAGCCATTACACTAACGTTTAAAGAATCTGACACTGACTTGTGTTCCTTTTTGTGCTGTTAGCACCCCCTACAGGGCTGGCATGTTGCAGCAAGAGCTGTTTGCATTCTTATATCCAGATATCACAGTGCCCAAAAACAACACCCAGGCTTTGCATTTCAGAGCTGGTAAATTAAGTAAGAAGACCTAGTTTGTCACACATCAGCATTCTCTGAGTTTTAGTACCAAGAATCAATGATGTCTTGTTTGTCTTAATTTAAGTTGGGGGAAATATTACCTCATACAACTGTGTGCAAATGGCATCTATAAAAGACACCTGCATGCTGGGAATCTTATCACTCTTTTCTCTGTTCATCAGATCCTGGTAGAGAGAAAGACAGAGAGGGAAAAATGCATATTTAAAGGTGGAAGTGACATTTGATGCTGTTGTTGACTTGGTGCAGCTGTTTGAAGAAAGTGAACTTACAATGGGTTCAGTGTTCAACTCTCTTCTTTCTTTGTCCCCTTGCTCAAAAAATTCTGTTGCAACAAGCTCGGCAATCTGAGAAGACAAGCAGACAAAAGTGTTTGGAAGAAATCAAAGATGATTTAGGACTTGCGGGAAATCCTAACCTCCATACTAATCTTGCCTTATTTTTCTTCCTCCTGACATACTGAGATACAAGTCATCTATCAACGTGTAATTTCCCAGCAGCCCAGACCTTTATGCCTCTTCTTGTCTCTCCCCTCACTTGTGCACTGTCCTGCTAATGCTACTTCACCCCTGACAGCTCTGCACTTCCTGCACTTTTGTGGATGGCTTTCATCACCACACTGTTAGAACATTACTCATCTGTTTCGTTTCTGGTTTCTCAGTGCAGGCAAAGAGAGTGAAATACACATTGACTAAATTTTTATGTTTCATCAATATTTCATTGATTTACATGTTTCAAATACTTTAAATATAAGGCAATCAGGATGTTTGAGATTTTTCTTTATTAACAGATTCCTTTAAAACACAAGTCTAATCAACTGGAAATTGGCCATTTAAACCCTGATCTGATCCTTTGTTTTTACTGTTGCACTTCAGTGTTTTTAACAATGTCCTCTGATGCCCTTTAGGCAAAGCCTACATATAGATTCTGCAACATGGAATATAAAATCAAGACAAAAGTATTGGGACCCTTGCTCATTTTTTGTTTCTTTCCAAACGAAGGGTATTTAAAAAGACTTTATGTCTCTACTGTCCAGGGAAGGCTTTTTATGATATCTTAGATCACTGTTGTAAGGGTTTGATTGCATTCAGTGATGAATGTAAAAGGTAAAAAAAAAAAAAGGATCATCACCACCCTACCTCATCACCAAATCCACAAATTATCTCAAAACGTATTGGATGAAGCACCATCACTACAAAGAACACAGTTCTTGTCTATATTTGTTTATCTCAGAAATGCTCTGCTTTACCAGTGGCTGTCCAAATGACATGGCAAGCCAATTATCAGGTGTTAACAAATTATTACTATTCTTACAGTACTGTTTCAACATTGAACTCAGATTCACAATTCTTAGAAATGCCTCATTGGGATTCTTAAAAACAGTATATACATCACCTTTCTGTAGGAGTAGACAACATACAAGCTTTGGTCCTGACAGCTAATTGTGTTGTCCAAAAATAGGCCAGGAAAACAGTCCCTTGTGGTTCCTACCCGAATACAGCACCAATAATGAAGCAGGATGCAATGCTTTCATCTTAATCAGACCTGCTTTATTAAACTGCCATCTGGGTCATGTGTTGATTAGGCAGTTGTAATTAAGAGGCAAGGCCCTAAAGATAGCTCAACTGAAGTGTGTGTAAGTGAGAGAAAGTACTAATTATTTTGTTTCTAGATAGACATTCTGTCCTGTATTTCCAAGTCATTTTTATAGCTCAAAGTACATTACGTTACAGAAGGACTTCAGTTTAACAATATCTGACTGGTTTTGTTTATTTCTGTCTGTCAGCTCTGAGCCCTGCGGTGTGTATAAAAACCCAGTTTTCCTCACTTCATGTGAGAGTTGTAGCTTGGGGACACTTTCACTCCCTAGATCATATCATCCATTCAATGAGGCACAATAAAGACTATTTATTGTGGGATGCCCTGATATTGCTGATATGTCTTCTCATTGTATTTCCCCATGTAGCTCTGGTAACAAGGAGCAGCAGAAAAGCAGCTCAAAACCACTTAAACTTCCATAAGGTTTTCTTGTTCCACTTTGAAGTAGTGCCATATTGCAAACTCTAAACTATTCTGTCACTTTCTGCTGTAGATTGTGAATAATGTCTGATAATGATGCTTAAAGGACACCAGATGGTGCTCTGCTGGAATACAGTGGTAAAAACAGGTTTGGTAATTAACCGTTTAAAATTGTCGGCATCAAACATACACCAAATCGGATTGGGACATCTCTACACGTAAATACATCATCATTGTTACATAAAATGATACCAAGCTCATAACTGGACTTCAGAAAATAATTAAATACAAGAAAAATGCAGGATATGGGGCTTTTAAGGTCAGGAAATTATGCAGCCCTGAGCGTGTGCATGTGCATGTGCGTTTGTGTGTGTGTCTGTCTGCTGACAGGAGCACAGCTGTGCCTTCATTCACTACTAATGAGAAAGCCTGCCTGCTAATTGCTGAACAGAGAGTGCAGAGAGAGGAAGAGTAAGATGTGTGAGACAAATGCTAAGGAAAGGTACTACACATGAGCGAGACTAACAAGTAACGTACAAAGTATAAAGTGAATATAAAGCAAGAAAATCATTTTGACAAACTTTCCCTCTAGCCATGGTTAACTGTCTCTACAGAATGGGTTACACAATCAGTGCCCTTGACCTTAATGGTGTTGCTCTCTTACCCTCTTTTGTACAGGCCAGGGCTTTGTAATAGCAGAGATATCACATGCTGTCATCAGCATGGACCTGCAGTGTACAAATATGAGAAAACAAAAAAAAAACACCTTAGCATTTTCAAAATAAGGCATGTAAGGTTTGTTCTGCAATCTGTACTTGGATATTAGCAGTCAGTCGATACTACTCACTTTAGTAGGTCTCTGTGGCAGTCATCTTCCCAGACAAACTGACTGTTCTTTGTGAGTTCAAAGAATTCTGTTCTTCTCCTGCAGTTGAAGGTCGGAAACAAAATGTGAGTGTCAGTTTTTCCTAGTGACCCACGGCCTACTCATACCTACTACTGATGAAAAGAGTGGGAGAGAACAAGCACAGTCATGGACATTGACAAGTAAAATGAACTTTGCAACCTTATGAAACATATACACATTGGGTGTACTATGTTCTTAGAGCTTGATTTACTTTGAAATAAAATGTTTAGATATTAAAATGATTCCTTTGGGTGTGCCTTCAGCTAAACAGCTAACATCTTCCCTCATGAGCCATAAGTACCCAAAGGGCATCAAAGTGGGCACAAACATGCCTCAGCATGCCACATGACTGGATGCTTTATAATTGCTGTGTGAAGTCAATTATAAATAATTTGAACTACTGCTGATTTCTTCAAACACTCTTGACTCTTAATTTCATTCGCTGTGGCAGACAGCTGGTACCTACTTCATGTAGACAGCCAGGTCAGTGGCCAAGATAGCATTCTCAATCATCTTCAGTGTAGCTTTATACTCCTCCAGAGAAAGGCTGCTTAGAATTTGATTGCCCTATACAAGCAGAATGGAGAAACATTGCTCAGATTTTTGTCTTGTAAGAGGAGAGGTGTACACAACACAAGCTTTCAGTTTTCAGACTGAAATTTATGTAGGAACCAGTTCAGTGCATCAGTAATTAATGAGTAATTAACCTGTAATTTCCACTCTTTAAGAATGTTGTAAAAAACTTGTAAGAAAGTTGTTGGATCTGAATGACGAGTTTGAATGAACTGTAATGGCTTATACAACAGAGCTGCAACAACTAACCAACATTATAAACATTATAAATTATAATAATAGGTCTTATTATGGATTAGATGCTTGTGTGTTCTATTTAAATAATAACACAACACACTTAAACATCACTTACAATGGTAAGATGTGTTAAAGTGAGCATGTTTGTTCTGTGAAATTTTAGCAAGGTGAGTAAAAGCTAAAACTGTTGTTACAATGAATTAAAGAGTTAAACCTTAGGAGTCGCTGATCTCACCAGCATGGCTGATTCTGGACATGACTGTATAAAAACAGTCATGCTGAATATCACTGTAAACTTGCATTGAAGGTACTGTTTAGAAAAACCATGCTAGTTCATGCTTGATGTAGTTAGTCCAGGGGTGACCAGCCCTTCTCCTGGAGAGCTACGTTCCTACA
This sequence comes from Acestrorhynchus altus, assembly GCA_034509495.1. Lineage (NCBI taxonomy): Eukaryota > Metazoa > Chordata > Actinopteri > Characiformes > Acestrorhynchidae > Acestrorhynchus > Acestrorhynchus altus. The sequence continues at coordinate 14,288,424 of CM067524.1, forward strand.
GGTTTTAACTCCAACCCAAGTCTAATTCAGCCAATTAAGCTGTAATTAATTGGATTGGACATAGATATAGACAGAGGAATTACACTTTTAGGAGTAGGTTTTTTGGAATTTTGTGTTTGGAGGTTGAGTTACATGTAAACATACAACCAGATGAATAACTCATTCACCCAAGGTAAAAAAAAATGAAGCATTGTGATATTTGTTTTTAGATTCTTTTAGTTTAGCAATTACAAAAATGCTGCTGGCTGAAGGGATAAACTACAATTCCTTTAAACTGCACAGCTAAATTCTACTAGTAAGTTAATGGCACTGCTAATATTGTCAACTTATATATAAACTCAATTGTATATGGACTTACTGAAAATATTTTTTCTTACTTTTTGATCTTCTGATCATGAAAACTAATTTTAATGTGATTGAAAACTTTGAAAGATTTTGTGTTTTTTGTGTTTATATGTACATGGATATATACATAAAGAAAGCTGTGGTTGTTCCGTGTGATAAGAGGCTTTAGGACTCTGTGTCTGACTTTGAAAAGTCAGAATCAGTCAACCTCTATGAAAATATCTAAATTGTCATGTAAAATTATTTTTTGTTACTTGTTACTTTCACACTAAGTAAACCAGGGGTTTCAGGAGCAATGTAGATATGTTACTATATTTCTTAATTAGAAGATGGGGCAATTTATTTATTTTACAACAATACAATAAATATTTGAAATATTCCAAAATATCCAAAAATTTGAAATATTTATGGATACACATTTCCTGTCATCAATCAATCAATTAATACATGCAAATCATAACTTAACATACGTTAACATTACTTGCAGCCCCAAATACATGTTAGTAGAGCATCAAAAATCACCTGTTACACATCCAGCCTTTAGGTCAAGGTTCCCTCCATAGCAAGTGATAGCATGCAGCATGTTTAGCCATTTCACATCATTACACCTGAATCAAGTGGTACTTACTGGACTGTTGAGAATCATGAGGCACTGGTCGAAGTGGTGATGCTCCATAATGGAATGGCAGTAGAGTTGGGCCAGAGGATGGTCACTCCTGTTTACACAATAGGCTGTTAGACACTCTGTTTGGTTTAATATTTCTGAGCTTGACTTTTGCCAAAATGCACAAATCAAACAACTCACAATAGTACACTTCTTTGTCACATTGGCCACCACCAAAAGTGCTAGCACAAACAAACCTCTTGATGAAGGAGTTGTTGACGCCTCTGTGGTCCAAATCGTGACTCAGTGTTGCAATCATCAGGGCCAAAATCTCCAAATCACTCATGTTATTCTGTCAATTAGAACATAAAATTACTACCTTTTTGCTATGAATTACTTATTAGCCAGTGCATTAGCCATTTTATTTCAATGGTAACTACTATTTAAGTATTGCAATATATGCTACTAGACATCACTTATTAAACATGCATTAGGTACCATTTTAATAATATTTTCACTTTTTTCATCAGCATGTGATTCCTCCTAGTCACATGCCGCCAGCCACAGTACCTTTTTGAATTGCTTCTGTGATGGGGAAAGGGAGTCATCCCACCCACCCAGAATGTGTGAGGACAACTGTGCTCTTTGTGCGCTTATGTGTTTCTAAAATAGCTTTTAAACCCAGCCCCCCATTTTAGATGAGCACAACGTTCTTGCTTGTTGTGAGAGGCTTCTAAATTCTGCAGCTGAAATACATGCTTAATTGTCTGTAAACAGCAGTATACTTGCTCACTTCACAACTTTCCATTTTTTTAGTGTGTTGTTTGTCATTTCAGTGACAGCTGATTTATGTCTCAACCGTACATGTTTTGAGTCTCAACCTTACATTTGTTTTCCTCCATTAATCAATGCCAACTGTTAAGTCCAACAATATCTATTTTACAATGAAACATGGTGACACAGGCACATGGCTGTTAGTGGAACTGGCTCCCCTGTCTGGATGAATTTTTAATCATCTTTACTAATGAGAGCAATCATACTATGAAAGCAAATACTGAATATTGACTTAAAGGTTCACCAGTTCACTGGTGCAATGCCATAGCCCAGAGTTTCTCAACCCAGGTCCTGGAGGCACCCCTACCCTGCACATTTTAGAGCTTTCCCTGGTCACACAAATAAATGCCTAGGTTTTATATGATAAATGACATTAGTGATACAGTTTGCTTTATTTGATCAGTTTCTTCTGCCTTGTGCTCAGTGAAGTTCTGGCAAAGGACATTTGCAGCCAGGCATTAAACATAGTTTTTAAGTAGTGATAAATGCTCTATTTGTTTCAAAATATTTCAAAATACCCCAGGATGCTTTACAATCAACAATCTTTATAATCACACTCAGCAAACTTCACCCAGATAGGGACTTGAACCCAAGACCCCAGTGGTGGAAGGCAAACATGCTAACCACCAAGCCAAAAGTACAATACTGTGTCAGGGGCCAACTATAAAACTGAACTAAATAAATAAATTTGAGATGTAAATAACAGATTTATAAGAGATGTATATAACAGAATTTAGATATTTGTATTAATGTGACCATGTTTTGCTGAAATATTAACTTTTTACTACAAAAAAAAACCCCCACAACATTTCAATGATCCTGTTGGAAATTGATAATCTATAGTGCAATCATTTTAATGAACTATGTGTAATGACTCGACTAACAAGGATATTTATAATAATAAGCTGTTCAAAATACTTGACAGTAGTCCAAATAAAATAAAAAACCTGAATATCCTTAATTTTTTTTGTATTATTTGTGCATGTATCAGTATGATCCCTTCTTAGAACTTTTATTCTGAAATTTGAACACTGTATGAACAAAGAAAGTGTGCAAAGAGCCCCTCCTTTCTGCTCTTATACCCAATATCTGAGTCATGTCATCAGCACCGGCACTCATCAGTCAGAGTCTGCATGCAGGTTGAGCATGCACAGAGCAGTAAATAGGCAATGGCAGGTCCTTTGGCATGTAGACTAGGATTTAATTTAGTTGTAAATTAATTAATTTTAGCTGTTTTCTGAGCTGGATTACTTCACTGATATTTAATTACACTTTGATGAGACTGCCATAGATAGGATCAGCCTTGTAGTTTGCAGTGATATGTGTCTTGCTAAGGTCTGTATGTTAATCTGATTCTGATATATCAAGAAAACGGTATGTAACTGCTGGCAAAATGCGGATCTTAGGTTGTAACAGTTAAAAAATCACTGTATATTTTCAAAATAGCCTAATACAAAATGTTATTAATGAAAAGCAGCCATTTTCTTTTAAATATTAATCGTGCTGGATTTTTAAAATGACACCTGCCATCACCACTTGAAATCATCCCTAGTTACTCCTTAGTGACAAAGCAAACAATCTTTGTATTAACAGCTGCTGGGTAAACGTAAATGTAATGACATCATAGCCTGAAATTCTAGTACTAAAATATGGACATTGCTCTTTTGACAGGTTTGTTAAATAGCTGCACCAACCTGTAACTTGCCAGATTTGAGTATAGCAAACATGCACTGCGAAGTGTTGAAGGCATGCCGCCAGTTATGATAGGCCACATTCTTCCTGTAGTTCTTCTTCACACTTAAGATCCACTGACACAGGCTCTGAAAACAGCAAACAGACAAGAAGCAGCTGAAAGCATTCAGAGAAGAAGAAAATATGAGCTCATTGAAACAACACAGTTAACCAAAATGATAATTTTTCATCATTACATACTTAATGGAAAAAGGTCAATTCGATTTGCTGGCTCTTAAAATTCAATTGTAAACCAAGATAATGTAATTAATATATTTATCAATCGACTGCTCTCCTTATCTCTGAAGGAGAGCAAGGATAAGCTAACCAAAATAACACTAATGTGTAATGACGACGTCACTATTTGTTATTTATTAGCAATAATGAAACAGTAGCTTATGCAATAGAAATTTAAACAACAGTCAACAGCAATCAACAAAACATGGTAAGGAACATGTTTTTACACCATATGAACAAAAGTATTTGGATACATGCTCATTCACTGTTTGTTTCTGAAATCAAGGTTATTAAAAAGAGATGATCCTGCTTCTGTTGAAGTAACTACTGTCTACTGTCCAGGGAAGAGTTTCTACTAGATTCTGGAGCATTGCTGTGGGGATTTGATTTCAACAAGAGCATTAGTGAGGTCATAATTTTGCACAATCATCACCCCACCTCATCCCCAACCAACATTCTGGCGAATGCAGTCCCACTGCTCTACAGCTCAATGTTGGGGAGCTTTATACCCCACTGGCCCACACCTGGCATTAGGCACTGTGTCCGCAATGGGTTCAAATTGAAGTAGCTGAATGCATTCATTAGAAGGAGTGTCCACAAACATTTGGACAAATAGTATATTGGTAATACAGACCTGCATTGTGCCTTTAAAAGACTTGCCCATGCCATCAGAAATTCTAAGCCCTTGTTATGAACAGCAGGCAGTACAACTAAAATATGACTATAATAGAGATGGTCATATCAGAATTCCTACACTGCTCTTAGGTTTGAGTGATTTTTTTTAGGTTGCTAAAACCAACACATCAGTGTTTGTGTTGAATGACATGGTAACTAGTGAAAAACAGCAGTCAGAATATAATGTAAAAGCAAATTAAACTGTTCCACTGCAACAGGTTTAGTTCAGCATATTCACGGATGCTTTTCCAGTTACTTACCCATTTATTTAGTACATTTCAATATTTTTACTGCAGTATTCTTATGAGTGAATCATACATCGTAGGTATGTTGTGTATAATTAATTAGAAAACAAGGAATGAATCTGAGGGGCTATGAAGATTAAAGAAGTTCATCCATAAATGAACAACCTAGAATCAATATTCTACAAGACACATTTTGAACCTCTGAATTCTGATGCTGTTTAAAATTTGATCTAAGAAGAAAACTACAATTTTTTTTATAATAATAATAAAACTTTTAAAAGATGTTTGAACTCACACTTCAAAGGAAAGGTCCAGAACATCAGAAGCAAGTTAGTTTTTGGGTCAGTTGGCATATTTAAAAAAATTGCATCATTAGCTTAGCTCTGGGCGGGTGGTCAGTCAGCAGTGATTGATATGGATGCAAATGCGAGGGTGGTCAGGGAGCTCGTGCTTTCACTTACACATCATGGGTAAGTTCTGCCTAAGAAATCAATAAAAAGACTTTGTGCCCCCCTCTGTGAACTGTCTCCTGGCATCAAGCATTTTCGAGCATTTTCAAGAGCACCAAGCAGTGAACTGCAGTGGTTTTCACTGTAATTGCAGTCAGACATTCAGAACCATGGATTTTGCCTAACAATTATGGACCAAATTACAAGAGAAAGTCTAAGGCTCTGTTTGTTAGTAAGGATATAGTCTAGCTTGGATATTCATTTAATGCTTTAAATGAAAGTATAAACATTGCATATTTGTATCCAAAATGCCTTTCATTGATTCCTGCCTGTCCATTATTGCCTACATAGTTATTACTGAATATCAATTTAGACTAGAAGTACCTGAAACTGAGATATTATTGATGTATCATATACAATGATCATATAGGACCTATTGATGCCATTAATATATATATATATATATATATATATATATATATATATATATATATATATATATATATTTGCAGCAAAACAAAACAAAACAAAACAAAACAAAAAACACAATTACATTTAACCTTCAACCACTGAAGCACACTTGGGATAGAGTCACATTTGTCTTTGAAAATGAGGTTGAGGTAACTCATAAAATGTTCTAGAAATGTTAAAAGCAGTTATGTTCTTATAAAGAAACACAATTAAAATGTTCTTACAACATGAAAAATGGTCTCAATTCATAAAGATGGCTTGACAAAAATAACCTTAGATATGTTTAGTATCCATATATTCCATCTGTTTTGATCAGTTTCATTCCAGCAATTGCAATACAGTCATTTACATTTACATTTATGGCATTTAGCAGACTCCCTTACCCAGAGCGACTTACAAAAGTGCTTTGCTGTTCATTCAGAATATCCTTAGCTAGTAGACGAGGCTTGAATCTAGAGATTCCTCACGCTTAGATCCTGTTGAAACAAATGTCTTTATGGAGTTAAATACTCCTGAAACAGATGAGTCTTCAGTCTGCGTTTGAAGACAGTGAGGGACTCAGCTGTTCAGACTCCCAGGGGAAGTTCGTTCCATTTTGGTGCCAGAACAGAAAAGAGTCTGGATGCATGTTTTCCTTGCATTCTGAGGGATGGTGGGTCAAGCCGAGCTGTACTTGAAGCTCGAAGGGCTCTTGGTACAGCTCGAGTTTTGACCATTGCCATCATGTATGGAGGGGCTGGTCCATTTTTGGCTTTGTAGGTCAGCATCAAGGTTTTGTATCTGATGCAGGCAGCTACAGGGAGCCAATGAAGGGAACGCAGCAGAGCAGTTATGTGACTGAATTTGGGGACGTTGAAGATGAGCCGCGCTGCTGCATTCTGGATAAGTTGCAATGGTCTGATGGTCCACATAGGAAGGCCAGCCAGTAGGGAGTTGCACTCAAAAGTCATGCACATACTATGAACACTTAAAAACATTATTATCATACATTATATGGACAAACATAATGGACCAGTGGCTCATTCATGTTTATTAAAATCAAGGGTATTAAAAGAGTTTATCCTGCTTTTGTTGGAGTAACTGTCTCTACTGTGGAAGAAATTATTTCTACAAGATTTTACTAGACCATTGCTGTGAGGATTTGACTGCATTCAGCAACAAGAGTCTTTAATCATCCCCAACTCATCCCAAAAGTACTGGACGGAGCACCATCATTCCTGATAACACAATTCCACTGCTCCACAGTTCACAGTCAGTGGCTTTATTACCCCTCTACAGGGAACAGACAACAGCACTTCTATACAGGGAATAGAAAAGCTGTGTTTGTGAGTATCTGCACATCTGTATCAGCAATGGGTGCAACTTGAAGTAGCTGGGAGTCCACAAACCTTTGGACATTATACAACGGTTCAAGAAATGCTACTTAAATGCAGGTGATGCTAGCATTTAGCGGTATCATTACTAACAGAGAACACATGGCACAGTGTACAAAGACTGATAAACGTAATGCCCAGGTTCTGCCCGAAAACCTTAAATTGTACATTTTCAGTAAGTAATGTTTAGGTTTGCAAGGTCTTGTGGGAATTACAAATATAGCTATACTAACAGTAGTTATGTTATCATTTCCTGCTACTTTCTCTTGCTGCTATGTGTAAAAGAAAGTCTTGCATTACATTGGATTTATTCTTCATCTCTCACTGTTCTATTTGCAGGGAAAAGACTGAAAATATAAAGTATTTCATTGACATCCTGTCCTAAATTGTAGTGGATCAGATGAGGACAGTGTGACCATGTTGGACAGTTGTAAGATTAGTGTAAGTGGAACATGCATTATTGTCCATTTAAAACAGATGAAAAGAAACCTGGCCCAATGAGGGATTTCTTTTCTATTGTACTGAATCTGTACCTAACTATGAGGCACAAACCCTGATGTGAACTAAACTAGGACGTGTACTGTACTTTTACACTGCTATAAGTTAGACGTCATGTCTGTACAACAAATCCATAAGGTAGAGTGTACATTTAGAGCATCATTAGTCCAAAATTCAAACTGTGTCTTGTATATCAGGCAAAATGTGTCATTTCAAACAGTCTCAGACTAAATGGCTTCAGAGGCCATTAAACATGCCACATAGTTTGCACCACATTTGAATTAAATTTTTATTATTACAAATGTTAAGTTGTTGAGTTTCAAGACCAAATGAAAGATGACATTTTTCCACAACCACACCTTTTACTGAACTGTTTCAACATTATGACTGTATCCACCACAGTGTCAGGGTCAGAAATGATGATTAAATGCAGGTGCTGCAAGCAATAGAGATGTAATGGTGAAAATATAAATGTGTAAAGTGAATATGTATTTTACTGTCAAGGTGCGGACTGTACACATAGCAATACAGCAAATATGGTATGCTCACAGATGAAACCTTGAAGCAGTGGACAAAGCAATGCAGAACCAAATTTCATAAGCATGAATTCGACCCAGAACTTATTCTGACTCAGAATCCTTATTTACGCTAATATAGTTATGTCAACTTGTTTTTTGAATAAACTGGATTTTTGCCAGCATTCTAGCAAAAGCTTGTCTGATCTTGAACCATCATTGTGGAATATTTTTTGTGGGTGGAGCACAGATAGATCTATTAACACTATTAAATAATACTATTTAATACTAAATAGTACAATGATAATCCCTTCTGACTAGCTTTTTTACATCTTGGAACCTCCTGTCCTGCTATGTTTATTTACTTCTCTTTTATTTCCTGGTTTGTGTACATGGTCTCTAACTGATCAAAGGGAGTCAGTACCTTGTACTTCATCTGGAAGTTCTGCACGAGCTTGAGGTCCACAAACATGCGGATAGCTGCTTGGGTGGTCTCAGCATCTGACAGGTCAAAATCACTAAAACTGAAGTCTAGCAGTCTCAGAGACTGAGCTGAAGGAACAGTGGCTGCCTGTTGACAAAGAGTAATCAACACAAGGACTTTAGGATTAAGAAATGTGTGACATTTTAAGTTCAACATACATTAAAACATGTTTTGGTTTGTGATGCTACAACTCATTTACGTTCACAATACACACACACACACACACACACACACACACACACACACACACACACACACACACACACACACACACACACACACACACACAATGGTGCAGACTACATAAACAGACTATCAACCTCCAACACCAGAGATCTCTGTCTGTCTGCATAAATAATCAATGAGCTGTGATCAGCATTGTTTGAGGCGCAGGATGAGCATTTAGCTGTGCTCGGCTTGTCTCTATAACAGAGAGCAGGGCTTTCATGGCAATAAATCCTATCTGTGCTGCACTCAGTCTCCCTGGCCTCCCAGTTTATTTCCATCCTCAAGAGAAATGGCCTTCAACTGCACTGTAGCAAGAAGACCAAGAAGCCTTTTTATTCTTGCAGAATCCAAGAAAAAAAATGATATTTTCTGCTACTCCAAAACAAAGAGAGAGCTTAATTATCATGTCCTGGTGCTGATCTGAAATCTTGGCACAAGGGGACTGTCAGAGTGGCATGGAACCTCTTTACCAGTTGATTACTCAAAGTACCTAATCAGAGTCTTCCAAAGTGGTCACCTGACCAGCTTTGGTCAAGGTTATACATTTAAGCAGTTTCCCCTTAACCAAAGTCACACACATCAAATGGCAAAATGCTTTCTGTGGCACATTAAACAACTTTCGGTACTTTGCAAACTTGGCAAACAAAATAACTGGCTAATGATCAGTGTGCTGCTTTAGTGCAATATAAATGCTGGTGTTCATCTGGACAATTGGTAAGAAAGAGATAAATGAATAAAATGTAATTTACCGCAGTTACCTGGAGCGCCCGCGTCTCCTCCTCCGCAGCGGAGGCATGATAAGAGAGAACCTGAGGAGCACATACATATATGCATAGACATAAACAAGCTGCATGTTTCCTCTTTAACTAACTTGTGAATTTAAATAAGCTTAAATTATTGTCTGTTTATCTGAAGGTGTTCCTGACAATTATCCTGTGACCTAATTCAGGCGGCACTGAAAACGTTTTCTGATGTAAGCTTCAAAGTCATGCTGCTTTCTGAGTCACAGCATGTTGGTTTCAATTGCCTGGCATGCCCAGTCCGATGAAATTGTCAAGGTGTAAATAACCTAGTTTCCATGCCTCAGCATCCTTTGAGGTTCCCACTGCTGTTTAAGGAATCTTTAGTAACACTGAGGCAGAGTGAGAGGAGTGCTGTAACGGAGAGAGAGAAGGCTTGAACAGAGTTGCTGCCATTCTGTCAGCTGCAGAAGAGTGCCTGTCATGACAGCACCTCTGACAGTGACAGCTCCAGAATGGAGAGATAAGAGGAAGCGGGAGGGATCTAGTCTGGAGTGAGGTGCCTTTGAATGGGAGTCAGTGGTTAGAGCTAGAATAGTGCAGTTTGATGTGTCCTTCAAGTCTACATTAATTATTACATCAAATCAAAACTTCAACACTACTTTGAAGTTTTGCAGACATTTTAATCAGTGAATTGTGATGATCAGTTTAGCCTTCAGAAACTCACAGATTTCTGGTCAACATGGGCCTCATTATAAAAGCCTGCTAATGCTACTTGATGTTAAAATTAGAAATTGATGTTTGCTGTGAAGCCTGGTGGTGGTGGTGATATTGATTGGGGATACTTTGCTGCATCAGGGCCTGAATGCTTTGATTTATATCAAGAGCATGTGCAGTTGGTCATGCAATAAGACAATGATCCAGAGCAAACAAGTAGGTTTAGCTCACAATTGCTGAAAAAAATGGAACTGATTAATCTCGGATTTAACATCTGAAATACCCTTAAATACTGAGCTGTGTGTATATTGAAGTAAAGTAACTTCAATGCATACCTTTATAGTGAAGTGTCAAACCCATGTAGTGATAACTGAAATGTTTGATGGTAGTTTTGATCTCCGTGGTTTCTTCTTTAAATCTTGTTGGTGCCTCTACTGGGTTTTATTCTTTTTAAATACTATTTAAATAAAAAGAAACACTTAGACTGACCTCAAGTGTGACTTCCTGCTTGGCCATGGCCCTCTCCACAGTCTCATACATCTGAGTGTTCTGGATGCCCAGCCCACAAAAGATGGCAAAGGCCTCTAAAAACTGCTCATCGTTCCGATTGAAGGCCTTTACCTGACCTGTGGCTTCATCCATCTTGTTGACCAACTGGCAAACACCTTCAAGAGACAAGAAGATAAAACAATCTATCCAGTTTCTCCAAGATGATTTATGCATATTAAATCATGTGTGTTACAGTAATATCATACATATGACACTTCTGGAACAAACTACTCTTCAGAAAAAGGAGAATCAGATATTCTATATATTCTAAACATTAATGTAAGATTTTTGTCTTTCTTTTACAGAACATTGTATATATCCATAAATGACAGGCTAATAATTCACTTTATCATCCACACCAAAGAACAGGGTGATTATCCATCTCTTTCACTGCATATTCAAAAGCCGATAATTACATGAAGTCAATCTAATAAAAAGGCCCCAAAACCCAGACAGAGCTACAGAGCATTTGCAGCTTTGTACCTAAGGATACAAAATGGAAATGACAGGCTAACATATTGAAATGTATTCAAAGCATTTATAGAAGGGCTTATACTTGTGCATCCTAACTCTGTGAAGACTGAGAGTGGGTGGAAATCAGTTTCTTTTGACTGACATCATGTTAGATTGTGTCAGGTGACATCATTATCCAGCTTCACAGACAGTACCATCTACTGGACGATCAAATGGAACGGATTTACTCCCACTCTCAGTCTTCGCGGAAGAGTGAGATGGAATAGTGCTGTCTGTGTAGCTGGCTAAGGATGTCACCTGAAAATGCATGAGAAATGACACAGATCATTGAAGCGATCTATCATCTTCATGGAGAGTGAGGTTCAGGTATCTCAGAATGTGATGTTTCATCAAGCACTCCAGCGCTAACCTGAGGCATGTTAAAGTAGGTATGCTTCATGTTACTGAGTAATGCAGTCTTAAGTTTGCAAGACACAGGGACATTCTTACATGACATATTTTAATGGGTCAGGTGTCAGCTATTTTAAACTGAATCTTCCTCTGATTAGGGCTGGGCTATACCGCTATACCTTGCCTACCGAAAGTACTGAAACCCCATGGCTTATATATATATATATATATATATATATATATATATATATGGTAAGGCTCCTTATGAGGTGCCAAAAGGCATGTGGGAGACTGCCCAAAGATGAAGGTATACTGGTCAGATGAGACCAAAATTAAATGTTTTGGGTGCCAAGGAAATCGCTGTCTGACACAAAATCAACACACATCACCCCAAAAGCACAATTTTTCATCAGTAGGGGCTGAGAAAATGGTTGAGGAGAGGGTGGATGAGGCTAATTACAGGGATATTCTTGATAAAAAAACTTGGTAATTTGGGCCTGGGACGGAGGTTCACCTTCCAAAAGGACAATGACCCAAAGCATACTGGTAAAGCAAAAATCCCATGTGGCATGCTCTTAGAGACTTATCCAAAGCAACGTCCAGCTGTAACTGCTCCAGAGAGTCCTAATCTATAAACAGTACTTCTATTTTTACAGTGACTAGACAAACTGTGTGTGAATCTACACGTGTCAGAAATGGGTGCAACTTAAAGTTGCTGAATGCATGCATTTGAGGGGGTGTCCACAAACATTTATATATGTACTGTGCAATAAATATAAAATGATTTCACTACAGCATTAACTGGCAGCCTGACATAACTAAACTATAATGTCTATTAGTGTTTCTTAACCCTGGCTCTCTGGCAAGGCCCTATATACTGTGAAGGAGTGGTATTATAGGTCCTTCCTCCCTGCTGTTGTTAGACTCCACAACCAGCACTGCTCTCAGCAGACCATGGACACACACACTTAACTTCACACACTATTAGAGTTTTACAATACAACATAATGTGCAATAGTTCTCCCAACTCCCCATCTGTAATTTATCGGTGTGTGTGTATGTGTATCTCTCTCTCTCTCTCTCTCTCTCTCTCTCTCTCTCTCTCTCTCTCTCTCTCTCTCTCCATATATATATATATATATATATATATATATATATATATATATATATATATATATTATTTATAATGTTATTTATAATGTACATACTACTACACTGAAGGAGCTGCGTAGTGCTTCACAGGACAGAACTGGCCTTCTTAATGAGTTTGTTCAGTCTCTTCCTAATTTAATGCAATAAAGGATTTACAGGAGAGTGTGTTAAAACATAGAATCCACAAAAAATGTGCAGGCGTGAAGACCCGATCTTCAGGACCAGGATAAAATCATGATGAACACAAATTTAGTTCAAATTAAAAACGGTTAATCTCAACACTTAAGAGATTCAGATTAGATCGATAGTAATCAAATTAGAAACTGAATGGTATTCCGATTAGACTGTGGCACAAAACTGGATCAGGATAATCTTTGGTTACACATGGTACTACTGATGACATTTAACCTCTTGTAAACAGCATTGTACACTTTAGAAACTGTACAATATGCCACCTGTAAATTTGATCAAAAATCAAAACATACCAATAACTTTGTCCTTTTTCCCATTCCTGATTGGTGTGCATAACAAACTCTTCACATGATACTTTGGAGAGTCTGGATTCTCACTCTAGGAGGAAGAAAAGAACAAACATTGAGGTATGTTTGGGACAATTTGAGACAAATAGAAAGAGTCATGGTCTTATTCAGGTATTAGGGCTTAATGCTCTCTTTGTCATGAATGTCTTATATGTTTATGTTCTCTTTTGGGATATGTATTGTTATTTCAACATATGGACATCCACAATCAAATTATTAGATGTTTACCTATCTGAAAATGGCATGTTAGTCTTGCTATTTTTAAAAATGTTATTGACTGAGCTTCTCACATAGAATCACTGAGACATAATCAAAATGCCAGTGTCTGAGCAGAGGTGTAGATGAAAATCAAAATTGTAGAAAATCAAAATCAAAGAGCTGACAAATTCTTTGCAAGGTACATTCTGTATCTCCAAGGTATATTTCCAGAGGTCAGTATGTGTTGTTTGAAATCATGCTCATTTATTGAGATTTTAATTGTTTGGTTCTGAGATGAAGATTTGATTTCCAATGTTTTTCCAGTGAGCTCTACTTATATTCAGAACATACTGAATCAAGCAGATAAATATCTGAGAAAACAAACTGTTAAATATACTTTATATAAAAGTCAATTCATAAAAAGCCAAGTCACAAGTCCAGCAACGGTGTGTGCTGAGTAGAAGCCCCTCCTTTTCCCCTATACATTTACTCTGATAGGATGCAGCCACATGTCTAGTTTTGATTGCTGACTGTTGTTTCTTGGAAAGACAACATAAGACAGGCCTTTCAAGAGACCAAACTGCTTTAAATGCTTTACATTTATTTTTATTCAATACATTGAAATTATTACCCCTGTATTTCTCATGCAAGCTGCTTAAAATCTATGGATGTTAAATCTTATCTTAAATATCTTCTTAATAAAATATCTATAAAATATAAATATAAATATTTATAAATTTATACATTTTATTACAATTTGAGCAAGGCATGATAGTGGGTGCAGCATGGATGCAGCAACACACAAAGTTGTGTGTTGAATATATCATAGAATCAATTCTGGACAACTTGAACATATGGATGGCTAGGTGCTTACTGGAATATCCCATTACTGTGTAGGGACATGCATAGTGCCTTGTTGACAACTAGGGTCCTTGCCTTCATGGGGTGTGCTCCACACATGGACCCGATCATTAGTCTGAAACAAACGGTACTGTAACACATTGGCCCATGTTACATGTTGCTAGTCCTCTAGAATCCAGTTAGCAACCTTACTAGTCCAGGTAAGGCACTGTGTCATAGTGTTAACAGAGGTATTTTGGTGGTCTGCTGCTCCCTTACACCATGGAAGCTAAAGAACATAGCAGCATATGTGTGACTGGGGTCTCCTGCATTGAATGTGGATGTGAATTGCCTGAGTTGCTTGTCTGCTCAGGCAATTTTAGCCAAAAGCCACCAGTCTCAATCATTAAGCCCATTAAGCACCCAACTGCCACTGCATTGCACTGTGGGTGGGAATGCGTTTAGGATGTATTCCTGGTACACATGACACTATGGAACGATGGAAAGTTAAATACCTACAGAATTTCAGAAATGGAGAGTCTGTTCCATGTGGCACATAAGGCTTTGCTCAAACTTGCATGATTCACATGACCTTGCTATGATCACATTCGCCAGTGTTAACTCTCACTCACAAGATCACATATATAGGTGTGGGTGTTGCCAAGCTGTCCCCTAAAATAACGCTGCTTCTTGATCAATTTACAGACTGCTGTCCCATGACTTTTGGCATGTGAGTGTCAGACACCTTCACTGTTTTTAATGTACTACATTACATTATTTGATGTATTTTTGTGTGATTATTATTTGAGAATGCAACAGTTTACTAGAATACTATTAAATTGTGATGTTATTTTGCGGAAACCTTTATATGAGCCTATATGTTTTTGCATGTACCCAAACTGTGTGGTATTTGTTGTTGTTTTTTGTTTTGTGGATATTTTAAATTATGCAAAGAAACTAAACTCTTACTTTCAAATGCCTGAAAATTGTGAAAAATCACAATCACACAGTGGGACTCTGTACAAACTCACGGTCCAAGGAAATCTCAGGTCTTTAGTGACATCAGGAATGTTGAGTGGCTCCATGGTGTTCTTCACATACTGGGCGTACATGTAGTTAATCTTGCTCACATCGCTGTCCCTGTGGGGTCAAAAAAGAAAACTTAAAAAAGGTCTGAACTTTAAGTTTGTGGAAAACAATGTCAGTCAGAATGTGCAGTTCTGAAGTTCATTTTAAGTTTACTGCGTATGAAGGAAATTGCCTGTATGAAGATAAACATTTTTTTCTAACTTGTCATTTTAATAAAACAGTTTGTAAGTCAGTATGTAAACATTTTGAATGTAAGCAGCCTGCAGAAAAATAGGTATGGGATGCCTTTTTTGTAGATGCAGCACCAATTCTGGGACATGTCTGGTATACCACACGGAAGTAATATGCATGAAAACAGGCTTAAGAGAAAAATAGTCATATAAAAACAAGTTTTTGTAGCATAGAGGGTAACAAAAACACCTTCCCAGAATAGGAGCTTGAAGAGCACTCCAGATTACACCAATAAGAGCCCATGAGAATGGCTCACCTACCTGTGTTCTTATGAAAGAAGGACAAAAACTTACTAACATTCAATGAAAGTCATTGAAACCTAACTTGGAAAATGGAGATACGATGTTTTTGCATGACAACAATCCCAATGGATAAGGCCTTTGGCCATATATTATAAATATAAATTATTTGATTGTTGTTGGTACTTAACC
This sequence comes from Acestrorhynchus altus, assembly GCA_034509495.1. Lineage (NCBI taxonomy): Eukaryota > Metazoa > Chordata > Actinopteri > Characiformes > Acestrorhynchidae > Acestrorhynchus > Acestrorhynchus altus. The sequence continues at coordinate 14,304,463 of CM067524.1, forward strand.
CACATAATCATCAGAAACAGGCTGTAAAGGTAGAATATGTTTATTCATCTTAATATAACTTCTAACTACATGCATTTTGAAACATTTCCCCAAACTCGTTAAATGATGAGCTTTGATTAAAGCAAAACACTGTTGCAAGCACTACGCAACAGCAGCCAAGAGCAACCAGCTGTATGTTTTCTTGTTAGGCTACTGGAATTCGTAAGGAGCAAGTTTCCCTGAAGCATTCCAGTGAGAAACATGTGCTATTTTCAAAAAGAATTATGATCTGCAGAAACATTCTTTCATGAGCTTAGTCCTCTAATTGGGAACATCCTTAAAACTTTCACGAAAAGGAAGCAGCCCAGAAATGGTTCTACATACTTTCACTACAGTAAAATTCTTCAGGATCTGACTTCCTAATACATGAATGATTGAGGAGGAATTGTTGGCAATTGAACAATGATTTTTTATATTGCCAATTATCTCTATTATCACAGATAAAAAAACTCTTAAAATCCAATCCAATGTTATCAATAAAAAATCCAGTAGTTCACAAAATTACGAGTAATGTCCTGAGTTTTGGCAGATTCCTTTGAGCAACAAATAACTGGCTCAGATAATAAATAAGTGGCTACATGTTCAAAGACAAATGTACTGTATTTAGCTTATAGAAGTATGTAAGCATTCTAAAAATGTGCTTCACTCCACAGAAGTAATATGTAAAGTATTGCATTATTATGGGAGAAAACAGGAATGAATGCCTGCTTCTCTCTTCTGCTCATATTTCACAAAACACACACTCTTTCTCTATTAACTTTTAAGTAGAAAATTATATTTCCTAAGGTAAGAAAACATAGGATTTTCAACATAGGATTGTGCTTTTTAAATACTGTAACACCTAATAAGATTCTGACATTGTTTTTCCACATGTTGGATGTCCAGCCACATGTGTGAGTAATATAACTGTCAAAAAACAGCACTTGTGGCTTTAATGAAGCGCCGACATAAAAAAACACAGCCATCTACGTGCAGTTTGGGAGCTTGTTCTGAGCCTCAGCAAAAAGCCTCGGACGATTTCCAAAAGAAAGAAAATCCCTCCATCCAGACAGGTTAGGCTAAGCAAATTGTGATTAAGCACCTGTCAAAGGCACTTAAGAGGAGCTCATGGTTCATGCCAAGGTGTACTCCAACAAGGGTATAACCATTGTGTCTGAATGTTTTCTTTCAAGAGAAAGCTATAAAAAGGCCTTGTGCTATGTTACCATTGTCTGCATGAGATAAATATGTCATGGGTATAATTTGAGAAAGACATGCAGACATTATTTATCTGCTTAACATGCCACATCAACTTAAAGTAGTGGTTTTGAGATGTATGGCTGTAATGATACACTTACAAAATACAATATGATTCAAAATATTCAGTGATTTTCATCAAAATTCAGCGATGAAAATTCTATACAGTTCCTAATCTTCTGCTATTCAATGGCTGTACTATAACTGAACAGTTCAACTGCATTCAATATAATAATGAACTCAATGCCTACAAATAGAATTCATGATGCACTGTCACATTTACACACAGTCACACACACATTCACATTATTGCTTTGCGACCTGACAGAATGCAGTTAGGGCTGCCATGATGTTAATGCAACATTTTTAAATTATTATTTTTTATGAATTTACTTTTTAATTTCTTGAACACTTCAGTGTAATTCCTGCGTACATGAGGTCATTATTTTCAACTTTAGTCATCTGCCGGCTCCATCCAGAGATGAAGTTTAGAAGTCATGGCAACTGACTGAACCTGATAAATAAGGTTCTAGCTAAAAATTTCCAAACACCCAATGGTGTGGAAAGTGTGGGATTACTTGAAATTAGCACAAAATATAAGTGTGGTTTGCATATTGTGCATAAGTTATTTCTGAGATTTTTAATCATTTCTTAGTGTATGAAATGCCATAAATACTATAGATCACATTTAAATAACAGTATATTTTTTTAAATAGAAACTTTAAAATGCCCTGTGTTTACTGTTTTTCAGGTTTCCAAATTGGATTTACATTTCTGCTTTTCAGTATGACTTTGTCAACATTTTTGTCAACATATATATAACAATATTAATAACACTGATACTAACAAATATTATTGCAATGGATCAAATTAAAGCCTTCAATTGATATGATTAAAAGGTAGAAAGAAAACAGCATGTACCATTGAACAATCTGAATTTTCTGTAAACTGACTAAAACTGAGGTCTTCTGGTCCACTTAAAAGTGGGCATTGGAAGGGCAGAGTCCAACCATAATCAGCAGTTAAAAGTGTCATAATATTACAGGCCAATAAAAATGAGTAAGTGGAAAAAGTAAGTAATTCAGGCTGTAATTTTCTCACATGAGGAGGGAAAAAACCACAGAGGAGTTACTGTGCATTTCATTTTTTTTAATGAAAATGAAATCTAGCATCTACTTTTATAGTAAGCTCTGTTGGCTCAAAGACTGGCAGGTGTGTTGCATATTAAAACTCTTAATTAAAGGACTATCTCATTTGTTGTCCACATGGCAGTTTTTATGTCACAATAGTTTTTGTATTTTGTGTGTGCAGGTAAACCAGAACTTTGAAAGCAATTGCCACAAGCTGCAGATGGCATGGGTTGTTTTGCTGTGCTGAGTTTCAGGCATTACGCAATCAAAACAGCATTGTGAAGAGGTTATGTTTGCATGCCCTTGACAAATCTATTTTTTATTGGAAATTTGATTTAGTGGTCTGGGCAGGTGTTCTACATTTGAAACAGCACTGCGCAAATGAAGAACAATTTCTAAATTCTAATTGCTGCACCTTTTCCAGATTAATGAATTCATCAATCATCCTGGGACTGATGGAATAAATTGTCAATGCTTCCCTGAACACAGATTCTTACCTGTTGGGGAACTCCATGGATCCAGCTAGTTCTTCATACTCCATGTGAAATACGCTGGAGAAAGTGTTCTGGGACACAAGCAGAAAAGTCAAAATTTAAATCACAGGCTCTGTTCACAGAGGTAAACTGAGGGAAGGCTTCAGGAAGGGAAGCCAGTGGTTTCTGTGGCTTTTTAATGCTATTAGTGTCCGGTGACTGCCTGTGTAAATTTAACACAGAATCTCAGCAGTCACGTACTTTAATGTGCTTGTATTTGTCCGTTTCTGGAGAGGTTAGAATTTCCCGCTCCCAACAATTAAATCGTTTCGGAACATGGCTGTGGCCAAATGGCATTAGTCAAGCAGGCGGATCGGAAGAGCCTGTAACAGCCCTCCACAATAAACAGAGGAGAAATTTAATATACTATGCAGCAGCGCTGCCAGAAGTGGAGTTTATTTCAACATTCCTGGACACACGGTTACCACCTTATAGGGACTTGTCTGCAAACCTGAACTCCGCTTGCAAAAGCACTGCCTTTTCCAAACTTTAAGAGACCATGAAGAGAGAATAAAGCAACCCAGGGTGCCATCCAAATTCAATTTCAAAGGAAAAAACTTTCAACACTAACTCATTTTCTAACATCTCCATTTAAATAAATGCTGACCTATATTGAAAATACTGGCTGTGCTTCTTGTCCAATGAAAAGGATGCATTTATCATCTAAATGTAAGCCGGGCTTTCCGCTTTTAAATCTACACAATAGCACTGCAAAAACTTTGTGTCAAGCTGACAAACCCCAGAGGGCCTACCGGGCCCGTGTGCATTAGTGTGATTGAACTAAGTAGGCTTTTTCCTGACGCTTAGAAATCAGAACCACCAAGACACATCTCTATAAGCAAGTGGGTTGAGACTGTATAAGACCACAGTAGAGAAAAACAGACCTCCCACAGAGGAATGCAAATGTCAGCTTTCATCAGATATCACTCCAAAAACAACCTTCTACACCACTTCCATTCTTTCATAGATACTGAAACCTTTCCTTGTAAAGCAAAGAACACCCAAGACATTGTGTTTTATAACCCAATGTTTTAGTCTAATTGAAGTTCCATTCTTTCAGAACCACTCTCAGGAGAACTAACACTAACAGATAAGCACACAGATGTTCGCTGATCCTTGCTCATCGGCACGCTGCACAGATAAAGTAACTAAATGTAATCACATTCATCAGCAGTTTATCATCAATCCTCAACAAATCTTTTTCTTCCATGTGAAACCTTTTTTGGCTGTGCTACAATGAACTCTCCAACATTATTCTTTTGAAGCAGCAATAATGCATAGCAAGAGTTAACCAGGCTAATGTACAGCCTCCACACTGCAGGGTTAGTTTTATCCCAGCCACCCAAAAAGAACCATTTAAACATCTTATTTTTTGGTTATTTTTTATTCACAAATCAAACTTCTCCCTAATTAAATTCAATTTAATACAGCTATTTTAATGTATGAAGGTTGAAGCGCTTGTCTTGTTCAAACACAGAACTGTGTTGAATTAATTGTGTTTTGATCATTTTAGATATTTTTGCTACTGTTCCAGCTAGTCCCTCCAATTGTGTAATTTGGAGTGATTGCGTCACATTCAGCTCATCTGTTAATAGTGTTACAGTGCCTGAAATATTCAACTTCTCATCTGTTTTCCTTTTTGATTGCTTGTATAAATTTAATTTAATAGAATTAAATTAATTAGACTCAAATAGAAATGTACAAAATTAACTTTATTTTGTCTAAGTGAAAGTAATGTCAATTGCATGAAGATGTATGTAAAATAAGTGACTGCATACATATTTATATTTATTAGATGTACCTCTGGCCACAATCATGGCAGTCTGTGTGGATATGCAAGTCTGTAGACAAATTTAGTCACATTTGCAACCTAATTTCTCAATGGTGCAACAGTCCGTTCAAGGAAAAGTCTCAGGGACTCTGAAAGTCTCCGTGTTTCAACAACACACACATTAGACCCATATCGTGGTCTAAACCAATAGTGAAGAGCGGGGATTAATATTCTTGTATGTGTGTACATTTGAAAATGCAGGAGATGCAGTCAGTCAGAGAGAGGTGAGTAGACGAGGCCTGTGACATACACAGAGTGGATGTAGACACGGATGATAAGAGAAAATGATTGACAGCGTTTTTGTTAAGAAGATTAAGTTAAGGCCTGATTTGTCCAAAAATCAAAACCAATGCTCTGACACGGAGCCATCAACCTTCCAGGTTATGTTAAGCCCTGGTCTGGAGACAGACTCTGTGCCAGAGCCCAATGAAATTGAAGGGGTGAAGGTGTATACATTTTGAAGAGATTGGCTTGACCAGTTTCCCTGGCTATGATACAGTAAAGCTGATAATATAATGCGCTGCAGTTACTGTAAACAAAAAAATGCAATGCTCTAGTGCCCCCTCACCCTACAATATTAAAAAAGAATAATTTCCCTTCACTTAGTTCAAGTCCAAAATGATTCTTCAGAACAAAAAAGGCTTGAATGTAAATCAATGTATAGTACTGAGGCTGCATGCATCACAGATATATTTATATTTCAATTGTGAACAGAGCGGACATGGCATTCCTGACCAACAGAGGCACATATAAGATAACAAAAGAGTCACAAAAGAATGCATCGTGTGTGGTCATATCTTGTGGAAGAATATACTGATTGGACACATTGAGGTTGAGGATGCCCATTGAGATGCCACTTTTAATGCCACTACAATTAAGTCCACTGTAAAACATGTGCAAGCAAGATTCAAGAGGTTAGTGTGGCAAGCTGGTTTAACTAAGGCCAAAGACAAAGAAGGCAAAATTACAGGAGCTGGCCATCCAAGTGGCATATGACAGCAGTGGCCATAAGACATAACATTTGCACTTTTAATTTAGATTATCTTTTTATTTCATTTATCCTGAGATGATTTAAGTTTAAATTTCAGCTTGGTGAAGCACTTTAAGCACCAACATTTCAAACATTTTAGTAAGTTACCTTTCTTGTAGAATTGTGCATCAAATAAAGAACTTTATGTTGACCAGACTGTTAATAATTCACAAGTAAATATTGCCTATATGGACAGCCATAAAAAAAAAAAAAAAACCTGTTAAAACTTCAGTTTCAAAAATGTGGGTGCACTGAACTTGTGCACCTAAGAAAAAAAGTTAGGCTCACCAGTACAACCAGTGCAAAAAGTTAGTCTAGAGCCCTGATAGGTGAGGCCTGCACATCTTGACATTAGTTCTGGGCAATATATCAATATTTATATATGTATCAGGTTATAAAAAGAGTGCAATATGGCCAAGCCCTACTTCCTGCATTCCTCTTTACAAAACTGGTTTAGCTCTATCAGATTGCTTAGGGATCAGGTGTGAACAGGTGCTCTTTTTGAGTCCTGCCACAAATTCTCTATTGGATCGGGGCTTTGATTTGGCCCCAGAACGTGTCGCTATCTCTGTTCTCTTGTCACTGGAGACATTCATTCACTCAGATCATCTCTATTTCACCAACTGTGGGATTACTAGCACCAACTGCATGGAGCTCTGTTGAATTAGGTCAGTCACTGTAATGTTGATGAATATGTATGCGGTCACTTGTTTTACATCTTATTATTTTTTTTATTTAATTGACTTTTTGACTTTGTAAAAACCTGTTTTCATGTTTACATTAAAGAGATTTGTTTTGTAAATTATTGTCAAAAAATTATTGTCCATGATTTAATTTTATAAAAGCAATAAAATGGAAAAACATCCATGAGTTTAAAGGTGCTGTAGGTGTTAATATATATATATATATATATATCTGTCTCTTATACACATCTTAGGAAGACAAGCATTTGTCACGCCGCTTTAGAGGCTCATGCTAACATTTGTCAAGCGACCGTGCGGGGAGTGAAAGCAATGCCTCACTCCTTCACTGTTTGGCTGTGTGGACCGTCCATTACTGACTGACCAACCAACCAGCCAATCTCCAACCTCCCCCCCACTTCCCCATCGCAACTCACCCCCCACCACTTCTCTATCACTCGACCTCCCACCCTGTGTGAAGCCCTTCCTCCAGCCTGTCCTTAAATAGCCACTCCAGAAGAAATTGGTGATAATGATCTTTAGACAATAAAGCAAAGCTCAGTTCTGAGTGGAACATCTTTCGTAATTCATGGAAAAATTGAATTCAAATTGTTGTTTTTTTTAATAAAATAAAAAATGCATCAAAATGTCCTTCAGTTTATTGTTGAAAGAGTATCTTCTCACAACAGATGTTTCCCTGGAATATGGGCTGTGTGTGTGTGGTGTTACAGGAAAACAAGCTTCCTCACTGTGTTAATTGGATGGGGCAGTTTTTTAGCTCTCACCTTTTTTCCCCTCTCCTTAAAGCTGTCAAGTTAGGAAACAATGATATGCTTGAATTGGCTGCCCCTTGATCTACATCTATCCCTCTAGCACCCAGCCAGTAGTGTACTGAGCTGCTTCTTAAGCTTTATCTTCACCCCTTTGGTTTACTCAGTCATGTATTATTATGTTTGATGGTTTCAACAGACAGCCTATGCATCCATCAATGAAATATATAAATATATAAAAGCATTAAAGCATAAAGGGAATTTTCAGATGAAGGAAATTAAACTTGGTAAGAACAGTGAATGCCTGCACTATGCCTCAATCTTCCCCAAACTTGACTCTTCAATATGTGTGTATCCACGTGCGTGTGTAAATAAAAACCTTACATCTACATTCTTGCATTTTTTTTTTTTTACTTCGTTTTTCAAGTTTTTGACATGGGAATCTGGTTGTTTGTTCAATTTTGTGGAAATTACACAAGGATTGGATCATTAAAATGCTCCATCATAAATTGTACTAATAATAAAAGATGTTTTCTTTGACTTTTTTACCCTTTTATTTCCTCCTGTAAAGTTGCCATTGTGGAGTTACTAGGTTTTTGAATGACAGTAACAGTGGCAATATATAATATAAATAGATCCAGTGCTGCTGCTTTGTCTCACAAGGTGCGATTTGCCTCAACCCTCTCTTCCTTGCCATCTCCATCTAAAGTAATGTGGCTTCAGGGCTGTCCTGTGGCCATCTTAGGATGTTCAGTTGTGACACGAAGTTGTGTTCTTTAATGCGTCACCTTTTCTTGCAAGAGCATTTGTGGGATGGAAGTTTACCCCACCTCACAAAAAAAAACCCTCTCTAAAGGTCAAATTAGTTTTCTCTTTTTTCTTCACATTATATCCGAGGGGCTAATTCTGGCTATTGCTTAGCTTTTTAATTTTAGAGCGCAAGTGTCAAAGCGCCACATGATTCTTCATGAAAATCACTGTGGGCGATTTTATCACTAACTGGTTCAACATAAGTCACTTCAGAAGCTAGAATGTCATGCTGGTCTAATGCATCTGGCCAGATAAAGTAATAGGAAAGTAATATTCTTATATTTTGAAGATGGTTAATGCTAATTTAATCTCTTTACATGTGATCTAATTACACCTCTCTCATTTAGCTGATAACACCGTCTGTTTTCTATATTAGACACATCGTCACTGTCTAATGAAAAACATCCACTTTACAGAAGAAGGCAACAATGTTTGTAACTTTGAGAAATTAGAGAAATTAAAATTGTTTTAGAACGTTTCTATTGGTCTATTCACAGAAGACCTATAGGGTTCAAACTGTGCAGAAAACTAAAAATGGACAAAAATGCAGAAACACATTTTTCACTGGACAGCAGTGATGAAACCTGGTAGGTTGGTTGCACTTGTAGAAAATGATTTGTTTTAATGAATGTTACAATTTTCACTTAATCCCTGTTTTTCTTTTGTTGTATAATAGAAGCAACTGCAGTCTGAAGTCCCTACAGTCTCTGTAGACATGGGCTACAACACCTTATCCAATTTTCACATTGAGAAGAAGATTGGCAGGGGCCAGTTCAGTGAGGTCTATCGAGCAACATACTTGATAAACAACACTGCAGTAGCTTTGAAAAAAGTACAGGTAAGTCGATCCATCTTACTAAACAAAATCTTGAACTGTCTAAAAGTTGATTGGGACTGTAAAGCTTAAAGTAAATGATCAGCTCTCATTTAAAATGTTTTGAGCTTAACATGTTGCTTTATTTTTATAAACCACAACATGTCAAATATCACTCTGTGTTGCACATAATGATACACTGAAGTCTTTGAAATACTCAAAATACAGTTTATATGTCTGCAGTGTGGAATAAATTCATCTAATACTATTGAGAACTCTTCAGTTAAAGCTGAGAAACTGGTTATAAGAGCTGGTTATTTATTGAACATGAAAAACCAATAGAAATGACCAATATGGACAGGATTACATAGGTTAAGAGGTTCTGAAGGTTGGTTCATTTCCCTGCCCTTAATTCAGATCAATGTAGTACACATTATGGGATTATATTAGTTATTAATTTGTGGATTGTCGGTTCAGTTGATGTAGTTAATTCAATTTCCTGTCTGAAAGCAAAAGATTCAGTACTACAACCGAACAAGAAAACGAATGTAGTAAAATCGGTACAGTTTGTAGCTTACAGAATTGATTTAATCCATTCTCCTCGACAGTANTGTACATTCAGGCTATGTGTGGTAATTTATGGAGACACTTTAACTGCATGTTTAGAAACTACATTTCATGATTGAAGATAATTTATATATTTTTAAATTACTTTTATTTACGTTGAGATTCAAAATCACTTGTGAGAGTCATGGACAAGAAGCCACTTAATCTAACTTTATTAATTTGTAAAGCTTGGGCACACTTGGCCTACACAAAAAACACACCCACAAACAAAAACTGAACCTGAGAGAGTGTGCGCTTTCCTTAAGTGCAGCAGTGTATTAGACCTAGATGAGATGCTTTAATCCATCTTTCTTGGAGTGACTCATCTACTCTAAAGCACACTCAAAGGGGAACTTCAGCTTTCAATGGAATATACAGCAGTTCACCACATCAAAAGCTTATTGCCAGGTGATAATTGATCCTCTTTGGGTCCATTTTGCCAATTTGAATTAAATGACACTCTATTTAGTCCTAATACCTTTTAAATTATATCTGTACTTCCCATGTGTTTTTGAAGATCTACACCTGTGTGTGTGTGTGTGCTTGTCTGTGTGTGTGTGTGTGTGTGTGTGTGTGTGTGTGTGTGTGTGTGTGTGTGTGTTTGCCTGCGCGTTGTAATTGCTTCTTTGGCAGCGTAGAATAAGAGAGCAATTCAGCCTGTTTTCTGCTTGTGGTTCTGCTATAAATGAAAGCACTGTTGTCTATGGGCTGCTGATTGGCCTGCCACTCTCCCACTCACTATGCACGCCAAAATACCTAGCGCTGCCTCTCTTCAAGAATCAGTGTTGCTCACTAGCTATTTCACAACATTTCTTGGTGCATAACATTTAATCTGCTTCTTCACATGCTCAACTCCTGATGACAATGCCAACAGTGTTGCGTTTAGTCCACAGTGAACACTTTCAGCTCTTGTAGTGGCAATGGTTCAACAGAAACTGATCTTGCCTTGTAATAATGACCTGGGCACTGCTTAAATGTACTACTGTTTTAATAGATTCAAGAACCAAGAACTAGTAAATGACTGCACACACATTTCACAGCACTGAGTATCTGAAAAGACCCACAGTAATATTAACTGTTAAAGTAAATTTCAATAATCCTTAATATGATCATTTCTTAGGTTCATTTTTTTACTGTCTTATTTTTTTAAGCCTATTTCCATCATAGTTGTCGTAATTACAGACAACTTTAATTATAAGTTATGGTTCTTAATATATAAAAAATGTGGTTCAATTTCTATATTCAGGGAAATGCTGACTTCATTGTGTATATTTTGTGTCTTGTGCATAATGACCAGGTTTGCAATGAAAGGCAAAGAAACATGTTTTGAGCTTACCGATGTTTCACCATCAACAGTGAATACGGTACATTCCTGAGCCTGCATAAAAGACAGGATAGTGGCTGCAATCTTCCTTAGCAGGACTTCCAAAGACTGCTGTTCTTCAAAAATAAGACTGGCCAGGTCCAGCAACACCTAAATCATAATAGGAAGAAGATACAGCATCAAATTGGTTGTGGGTTTGTTGGATAATTGTGTAGGCCTGGCCTGAAGCCTTAAGAAATTATATTTTTACTTTTGCTTTAGTTCAAAATATAGCCAGTAGGTGGCAATGACACATTCATTTTGTGATAGCGCAAATAAACTGAAATCAGCCATAAAATGGCTATTAAACTTTTTTTGCACAATGTATGGCATGTATAAGGCATGTAGCTTGTGAAGCTCAGATAACTATCACTGTACATGCAGTCATATGCAAGCTTGGACACCCAGAAAATACTTTCTGGGTGTTCTATTTCTTTCCCACCTACAAAGAATGGAGGTCTGTAATTTTTATCGTAGGACATTTCAACTGTGAGAGAGAAAATCTAATTAGCAGAAAATAAAATGAGCATTTTATTGCATGCAACCAGCAAGAGTTCTGGCTCTCTGAAGGCCCCCTACACCTGTTTGAATTTGTTACCTGTATAATAGACATCTGTCCACACAATCAATCATATTCCAACCTGTCCACCATGGCCAAGACCAAAGAGCCAAGACCAGGGACAAAATTGCAGACCTGCACAAGGCTGGGATGGGCTACAGGACAATACACAAGCAGCTTGGTGAGAAGGCAACAACTCTTGGTGCAATTATTCGTAAATGGAAAAACACAGGATGACTGTCAATCTTCCTTATATGGGTGACACTGAAAACGGTGCAATACATTACTGTAAAACTGTTTGTACTGCTACAAAAGGATTACAGTTTGTACTGCTACAATTGTAATTTCCCATGTGTATAAATATCAGTTTCAGTCACCCTGTAGCAGAGAATAATCTGTTAAAATGGGACAAATTTTAAAATAAAGTCGATACACATCTATTTACAGAAGCTATACTACCAAAATGTGACTTGAAAATACAAGATACCTGATTCCTCCTGTTTTCCAGCTGTGAGGTCTCATAAAGTTGTGCATTGTGTAGAACAATACCAGAGAAAGCCAAGTATGAGGAAAATTCCTGTTGGTGCATAAACACATGATTTAAACACACACAGGTTTCATGTTCTATTCGTTCTACTGACTGCAATGGTTGCAGAGTCCTAACCTTTCAAAAAGTGTTGTAGCATTGTGTCAATAACCAAAAACACCCTTTACCTCAGACACACGTATAAAGAAAGCTGCAATATTGTTTTCTTCACCTTCTCATCTTGTTCTGTGAAGGTGCTGTTTTCTCCGCACCTCTTATTGATTGCTTGTGCCACACCAACAACCTTTTAGAAGAAAACAGACATACTGTGTAAGACATGTTTAAGAACAGCTAAAATATATGTAGTCAAATATATGTAGTCTCTTCATGTCTCTCTCACCTCATCTCTGTGGTTTTTTATGGGCATACATAGGATGCTCTGAGTCTTGTACCCTGTGATCTGGTCCACCTCAGCATTGAATCGAGGATCCTACAGAAAAAGGAACAACCACAAGTTTTTACAACCACAGCTGTAATGTTTTATCAACTGTGTACACTTCAACATACTTAACCCTCAGAAACCAAGACTTATTTTTTTTGCAAAAAGGGTTCAAAGTAGTGCTAAAGTAGAGGGCATCCATTTCCTGGTGGTTAGAGAACCAGCCTTGTGACTGAATGTTTCCAGTTTGATTCCCTGAAATAGCAAGACATGACTGAAGTACACTTGAGCAAGACATTTAAATCCCCAGCTATTCCCCGGGCACCGTGGATATGTCTGCCCACCACTCTGGGCATGTGTGCTCACTGCCCCCTAGTATGAATTCATTAGTGTGCATGTATGTATCACAGTGTGGATAGGTTAAATACGAAGGACAAATTGCTAACACAGTGGGTCTATGTACATGTTAACCGTTACATTTTAAAAGGGTTATTTTACTCTCAACAATAATGGAACTGTTTTAAATAGGTTCTTTGTAGAACCATCTAATTTTCCACCAAGGTGAAAAATTTTGCAACAATTTAAGCATCTAAATGTTTCTTTGAGTGGTATTGGTCCAAAATAGAGACAATTCCTCCACTAAATAACTTTATGAAAAATGTGTTGAATTAAACGTGTAATTATATAATTCCACCATGAAAAGCATTTCCATTTAATTTATTTAGCAACACATTTAGATCTGCACTTGTTTCTGTTTAAATTTCAATTTGTGTGTCTCTGCTTCTGCTTGTAAAACCTGTAGCACATATTGTAAGTTCATAATATTGAATATGTTGAAAATATATATTGAAAGATATTTTCTGCTTGTTTACAGTTAAGAAATAGTTCATATTGAAATGCACCATGCTTTTGTTATCATTGGCATCAACTGTAACACTGAAGATTTCTGCTGAAACATTCCATGTCTTTTATGTATCAAATCTCAAACAAAAGTCTCCACTGACTTTATTATATAATTTAAGAAGATTTATTACTAAGGCTTACATGAATCTGAACTACATCTTTCATCTTTCATGCATTTTGATATTGGCATCTACAGTAAAAACAGTGCATTGCATAACACAACATCTTAGGTATGTACTGTAATTCCGAGGGATATTAGTAGCCTTCCTGCCAATCCTGCAGCATTACCTTCCATCTGTAAAGCAAAAATGATCTGCGCTTTCAAGCAAGGCTGCCTAGGGGAAAACAACTCCCTGATTAACACTAGAAATGAAACCAATATGTACTCTCCATTCTCCCTCTCTCTCCTTCCCTATCATCTCCCCCTAGACTTGTTGGGGGAACCACAATTAATCTAAATTAAGAACAGCTAAAAATACCCACTACCATCATTCAAACTGTTGGCTAGCAACAGAATTGCACAACTACTTATACATAAAGTAAACAAGACAGATAATGCCTTTTTTATTTCTTGAGTGTGATGGGTAATCCAAAATGTACTTGTTTAACTAAGTTAGAAGTAAGATCTATACGGCAGCTAGAAACAGCTGCTTGTTTTGTTTGTCTCTTAGCACTTTTAAAGATCATATTTGAGCACTTAGGAAGGGTTTTGAATTGGAAATCTTGTCTTGCTAAACACAGACACTTTACAAGGGTCAAAGGTTAATGCACAACAGGTGAAAATATTAACTGATGAGCCACAAATCCAGTCAACAAATACCAGGAATTGCTATCAGTTAAATCAGTGGATCTCGCTGACATATAATACATCAAAATAAAGGACAGATATGACCTGTTTTCAGCACCACCAATCCATTGCACTCACACACTGTTTACTCACGAGCTTTTCCAAGCACTCTAGCTAATGCTCTAAGGATAAAACTAGGGATATACATAAGAGCCAGCATCGCAATTTGAACATTCAAATCTTTAAACATTCTAATACCTTGCCTCCAAACACACACCAAGGTGGCCTAATGAATGAATGAATGAATGAATGAATGAATGAATGAATGAATGTTATTTCTTCATCTTCTTTTAACCAGGTCTCTTTTATAACACTCTGATCTATGGTTAGTTACAAAACATATAACATAGAAAAAAATGAACTACAATATGTTGAAACAAAACAGACTAGACACATTCTGCACATACTCTGGACACTGTAAATGTTCAGTCTGGTTAATAATGCTGGGAAACATGAAAATGATACAAAGAAACTTGGCTACATGAGATCTGGTCTCTAGTAGAGAGTCAAATTGAGTAACTTATATACTGTATAACAAAGATTTGTAGCTAGTTTGTGCAATCTTCCAGTCTGCTAATTTGACAAACCTTTTTATTAACACCAGACCCAGTTTAGAATGCTGAACTCCATGGTGTTTCCTGAGAAATGCCATCAAACTGTTAGTATTACCATGCCTATGGTGCTTTTTTTAACCTTTTAACTTCCCAATCAGCTCTGCTCACTGAATATATCTGGAAAACCATTGGAAATTATATTAACATGTATTGCTTAATTTCATTCCCAAGAGTTCAGGTCTGTTCGTATTTTTAGTATAGTATTTTTAAGTCAAGTCTTTGTGTTTGTTTGATACCATGTGTTTGTAACTGCATTTTCATTTGTCAGGGAGTTGTTTTGGATTACCGTCAGTGTATTATTAAACCAGAAACCCCTGCAAGTAGTGCCTCCTCCCTTGTGTGTCTTCATTTGCTCTGTGTGCACAAATTGTTACACATAGGTAATTGATGGGCATTATACTTGACTTTAAATAACTATCATTTACTGTTTTAATTTGTCTGACTAATAATCACTGATCTAAATTTGATCTTTTGATCTAAATCTAAAGTTTATTGCTCCAGTATAAAAAACAATGACCCTAGAAACTTTACAAATAAAAATACAGCAACATCCTGTTGAATTTTGTTTGATTCAATTTGATCTTCATTTGAATGATCCAATATTTCATATAAAGGTGAAATTGATCTTAAACCCTCTGGAATCAGCAGTCCTGTCCACAGGTAAAAAAAAGAAGTCCTTAAAGAAACTTACAAGTAAAAACACTCACAAAAACCTTGCTAGGGTCTAGTTTCTAAATATATAAAGGTTAAACCATATATTTTTTTCACACTAGTGTTTCATATATTAACAAATTCAGCTATTCATATGATAAGTGTTGTCCAGCAGCGCTTACTGAGGGAAAATATACATTTTATCCCATAAGAGATGTTTCCACACGGAGCTCATATGATCCAGAGATGAATGGTCTGACTAAATAAAATCAGTTTGACCCTTTTTGTATTAAACAGTGTGAATGGCACTTGTTAGCTTAAATACTAGCTAATTCAGTATCATATAGTAGAGCTGCAGTTTGTGTAGCTTATGTTAAAAAACTATTATTGGTTTAAAATGTATGTAAACAAATTGATATTCTAGGACATTTGAATTGGAACTGAATCAATTTGGGAAATCAGTGGTGATACCCAGCCCTAGTACATATAATGTATAGAATGTGCTGTAATTGTAAATTACATTATCTGTGTATATACAGCACTTCACTGGAGCAAATGCTGCCAACCTAAATATGAACACTATAATATACAATATAGCAGTTTTCATAAAATCAAGCATTCAAAGTTCAAGTCCTTTCATTTTCACATGAAACTTACAATAACTGTTGGTCTAATTTTACACTATCTAGGGTTCTATGATTATAAAAACAAAAATGTTAAAAAATTGTGTATTATCCAAAGATTTTACAAGTGTCCTCTTTCATGATAAAAAACTCTACAAAGACAGAGCTGCACTGCTCTGAGAAAAGGAGAGCAGTCATTTTCCTACTCACTTGCCCTGTGTTTTGGAACACATGGACCAGTTGTTCGTACTGAGTAACTGAACAGCTGTTCCAATTAAATATATATTCAATGAGCAATATTATTGAATGCCATTTTGTAAGGAGATTTATAAATGGTTGTGTGGCTGCAAACAAGCGTTTGTTTGTCGTGGGTATATTTTACTCATTTTGAAAAAGGAGTATATCTCCTCTAGTGGAGAAACTGCTAAATTAAACAGATGTATAGAAGCATATTTTGCTTATATATTTGTAACCCATAGAAATGAATTTCAGTAAATAGTGCCATATTTCTATTAGTTGCAAAAAAATCACTCATAAATCTGAATAGGCAAATAGAAAAGCCTAAATTCTCACCACAAAATTAAACGACCATATTCTCCAGACTATAAGCAACACCAGAATATAAGCTGCACCCGCAAGGTTTAAAAAAAACCCCTGTAAAATAACATATATAAGAAGAAAAAGCTGCACCTCATTATAAGCCACATGGTTTAAAGCGTGGAAAAAAGTAGAGGTTTATAGTCCAGAAAATATGGTAGACTTTTTTTCAATAGTGATACAAGATATGAGGACTGTTTCCTGGAAACTAGGCCTCACATCAGTATAAACGGTGATATAAACTGTGAATCTCCCTGAACATGGTAGGCTTGGCCATAAAACCAATTTTCCATTTTGTTTTGGTTTTAATACAGAAAAACTGCACATTATTCAGCTTAATTACTGCAAAAAAATATTCAGCTTACTTAAGCAAAGTATTGAAATAACTGAAAGTATTAAAGTTAGCACATTGAATTGTTTGTTAAACTGCAGTAAGGAGGAAGGAAGGAGGAAGGAAGAAGCATTGGATTTTGTGAAAGGGCAACATCATGTTCATGATGAAAAAAGGAAAACAAATAATGCTACAACCTCACCTCATACGCGTTCTTGATGTTGAGGGGTTGACCAGTAGACGCCACATAGCCGACTATACCTTTGTTCCACTCCAGGCGAATGCCGCTATTGGAGGCCTCCTCTAGAGTGGAACCTTCAGCAACATCAAAAAGTCGGCTAACCAGGAACTTTTGGTTGGAGCTGTCCTCACAGACCAGAAATAACGAGTAGCGGTCTGCTGCAATTAACTCGTGAGTATGTAAAAAGATCCTGTGACAGAGGGCAGTCAGGTCCAGGTGGCTTGATACGTCTCGCACAAGCTCTAGCAGACGGGCACATCGGTCTCCCCCTCTACCTCCACCCTCCTCGTCTGGACCCTCTCCTGAGCTGAACTTCTGGGAGGCCGGAGGTGGCATCTGCACCTTCTCTGTGTCGCTGAGGAAGGTGAGGGAACCTTCCGCGTCTTTCACCACAATGGGCCGCAAAGGGCGATCAAACTCAGATGCGGAAATTTTGCGAGTGGGGGTGGATGGAGCCGGGCTTGGTGAGGGTGTTTCAGAGGGTCCTGGAGTGGGGAGGGTGCTGAGAGGTTCTGGAACTGCTTTGGACCCCTCTCGAGAAGGCTGGATGGAGTGGACCCGCTCAGCAAACCATGCGTTGACCATTTCCCTAAAAAAGACAAACAACCAGTAAGAAAGCTGGAGAAGTCCAGAAAGCTTTTAGAGAGATAAATGGACACAGCCACTGTTTACACTTTTTCGAGGTTACACTGACTTCACTAGACGTTTTCTTCAAGTGTGTCATTATGTAGGTCACAGCCTCTGAAAATATGAACACTATCCCTTCCTTTGTCATTGACTTAATGAAGTGTCCTTGGACGGCATGCAGATTCTTGTCTTTCTAAATTATTTCCGTATATCTAAATACAACTCTGGCTAGTTTATACTAAACTCCGGTTTAGAGATGAC
Organism: Acestrorhynchus altus; assembly: GCA_034509495.1. NCBI lineage: Eukaryota > Metazoa > Chordata > Actinopteri > Characiformes > Acestrorhynchidae > Acestrorhynchus > Acestrorhynchus altus. The sequence continues at coordinate 14,322,524 of CM067524.1, forward strand.
ACATCACTTCTCTTGATAAATGTCTTTTTTCATTAAAATCTACAAACCTTTTTTTTTTTTTTTTTACTGAAGTGTTTCATTTGAGACGAGCATTTAAGAAATCCTTTAAAAGGTTATCATGTTCAAACTACTGAAAGTGGTTAGACTGTTTATTTTTGTTGCACTTGTTTCCAAATAAACTTCACTCTTAGAGAGTCCCGGAATCCCTCGCAGCTTTGTTCACCTCAGTTTAGCTGATTTCACAGGCTTGCTTTCTTGGTTTTCTAAACCTGTTATCCACAGATCAGGTTTAATATTTTTTGTTATTGTGCTGAAATGTAACTATAGGCAATATTGTTAGATGTCAACGGCACACTACTGTAGCATATCATTAAAATACTAAAAAAAAAAAACTAAAGTGAAGTAATCCTGTGTATAAATTACTGCAGACACTTCACAGGTAACAATAAGCAATAATGTAAACAAAAAGCAATAGGATATACAGAACACTATGAACACACGCGAATTCCCATTATTACTGGTATATTTCTGTTAGATCAGTACAGTACAGCACACAAAGATCACCCAGTGGAAAATCTGTCTGACAAGTGTCTTCAAGTGTTTAAAGTCTAAAGTTCAAGACCCTTTGCTCTCAAATGAAACGGAATGAAACCTTGAGCTCAGCAGCTCAAGCGGAATGCCCCAGAGGCTATTAAACTCACTGCTGTGAAATCTGCGCTGGCAGATTACTTTATAATTCTGCCCAAATAAAACTATACTGGCGTCCCTCAGTATAAAAATGATGGGACGAGTATCGGCCTATGACAAGAACAATGTCAGAGAGATGGAGAGTCCAGTCTTCAGGGTCTTCAGTCTTTATGGACTCACATTTAAGTGTCCTCTGCCTGTACAGCTAAATCAATAGCACTCACTCTGAAGAGCACTACTCGTCCCCTCTGGAGCAGAAAACATCTTGATTTGCTACTGCCGGCCGGCCGTGTATACATTCTTGGTGTCGGTCCAACTTTTGCTTCTCGTGAGCTGATAATCAGTAAAGCAGAAAGCATAACAGTAGTCCATATGTGAAGGGTCAGTCCAGTGTAATGAGAGGAGAGAGGGATATAAATACTGTGTGTGGCCAGTGGTTTCTGCTGAATAATGTCCAATGAAATATGGAAAAATTAAGGATTTATTTGAGTTGAATAAAAAGGGCTTTATTAGCTTGTTACCGCGTGAAGGAACGGGTCTTTAAACTGGTGGAACAGTATCGCACCACTGGAGCTGGGTTTAACGGGGATGCCCCCAGTCTCTTTTAAAACGTATGCATAATTAACTTTAAATCGTTGAACATGTCAATAAATAAGTATTTCAGAGTGGTTTAATGTCAAACATGCCCTTTTAGACTAACTCAGAATGAACAGTGTTCATGATCAGAACCACAAGTTTCACTTTTAATGCCACTAAAAGCGCATTGTCAGATTCGAGTTATCACTATTTCAGAATTAATAAAACGTTTCAAATGGACGTGTACCGTCACCGTCTAATGAAAAATGTGTCTCCAGTGAAATGGGCCGAAACGGTCTACTCTTCTGGAATTATGGACACGGTCTACGTTCAGAAAACCAAAAATAAATACAGGGTTTTCACTGGACAGCAGTAAGTCGGTAAGCATCTCTATACCCCACAATAAAGGCCTCTGATATTTGGAGTTTACCGTCAGGACGACATATCGGTGGCTGTTGTGTGACTAATGTTTGCTGACTGTTTATGCCCTGTTTACCTCCACAGCAAGGCTGCAGTCAGGCTGTAAAGGTTTATCTACGTCTATCATGATCATAAACCCTCAGAAATAGGTTACAGGTTGTGGGCAGCAGGAGGGGGATGTACAACACAGCTGACAGCCAAAAAAACAAGTAACATTCACATGGTCGGAGTGGGAGCATGGTGTGGATCACAGCGCGTCATAAACAGACACAGTGTGGACCCCAGACACAGAACCGAGGATGTTCCTGACTGGTGTTTACGAGGCAGAAGTTGGCCGCTCTGCTGTATCTAACCCCCTCTCCCTGACTCTCTAATCCCCCCCTCTGACTCTCTAATCCCCCCTCTGACTATCTAACCCCCCTCTGACTCTCTAATCCCCCTCTGACTCTCTAATCCCCCTCCTCTGACTCTCTACCTCTCTCTGACTCTATAATCACCCCCCTCTGACTCTGTATCCACCTCTCCTGACTCTCCTAATCACCCACCTCTGACTCTGTAACCTCTCCCTGACTCTAATCACCCCCTCTGACTCTGTATCCACCTCTCCCTGACTCTCTAATCACCCCCTCTGACTCTGTAACCCCCTCTCCCTGACTCTCTAATCACCCCCTCTGACTCTGTATCCACCTCTCCCTGACTCTCTAATCACCCCCTCCTGACTCTGTATCCACCTCTCCCTGACTCTCTAATCACCCCTCTGACCTGTATCCACCTCTCCACGACCTAATCACCCCCTCTGAGCTCTGTAACCCCCACTCTCCCTGACTCTCTAATCCTCTGACTCTCCTAACCCCCTCTCTCTGACTCTATAATCACCCCCTCTGACTCTGTATCCACCTCTCCCTGACTCTCTAATCACCCCCTCTGACTCTGTATCCACCTCTCCCTGACTCTCTAATCACCCCCTCTGACTCTGTATCCACCTCTCCCTGACTCTCTAATCCCACCTCTGACTCCTGTGAACCCCCTCTCCCTGACTCTAATCACCCCTCGACTCTGTATCCACCTCTCCCCTGACTCTCCTAATCACCCCCTCTGACTCTGTAACCCCCTCCTCCTGACTCTCTAATCCCCCTCTGGCTCTGTAACCCCCTCTCCTGACTCCCTAATCCCCCCCCTCTGACTCTGTAACCCCCTCCTCTGACTCTGTAACCACCTCTCCCTGACTCTGTAACCCTCTCTCCCTGACTCTCAAATCACCCCCTCTCACTCTGTAACCCCCTCTCTCCCTGTTTCTAATCACCCCCCTCTGACTTTGTAACCCCTCTCCCTGAGTCTGTAATCCCTTCTCTCTGACTCTATAATCACCCCCTCTCCCTGACTCTCTAATCACCCCTACTGACTCTGTAACCCCCTCTCCCTGACTCTGTAACCCCTCTCTCTGACTCTGTAACCACACCTCTCCCCTGACTGTCTAACCCCCTCTCTGACTCTCTAACCCCTTTCCTGACTCTCTAACCCCTCTCTCTGACTCTCTAACCCCTTCTCCCTGACTGTCCTAACCCCCTCTCCTGACTCTCTAACCCCCTCTCTCTGACTCTCTAACCCCATTTCCCTGACTCTCTAATCCCACTCTGACTCTAACCCCATCCTGACTCTCTAACCCCATTTCCCTGACTCTCCTAACCCTCTCCCTGACTCTCTAACTTTGTTTCCTGACTCTCTAACCCCCTCTGACTCTCTAACCCCCTCTCCTGACTCTAACCCCCATTTCCTGACTCTCTAATCCCCTGACTCCAACCTCTCTCTGACTCTCTAACCCCCATTACCTGACTCTCTAATCCCCCTCGACTCTCTAACCCTTTCCCTGACTCTCTAACCCCCTCTCTGATTCTCTAATCCCCCTCTGACTCTAACCCCCTCTCTGACTCTCTCTCTCTGCCACTCTCTGTCTCTCTCTCCCCCTGACTCTCTCTCCCTCTCTCTTACTCTCTCTCTGATCCGCGCTCTCTCTGACTCTCTCTCTCCCTCCCTCCCTCTCTCTCTGACTCTCTCTCTCTCTCTGACTCTCTCTCTCTGACTCCCCTCTCCCTCTCTCTGACTCTCTCTCCCTCTCTCTCTCTGACTCTCTCTCCCTCTCTCTCTCTGACTCTCCTTCTCTCTCTGACCTTCCCTCTCTCTCTCTCTCTCTCTCTGACTCCCTCTCTCTCTCTCTGACTCTCTCTCCCTCTCTCTCTGACTCTCTCTCCCTGACTCTCCCTCTCTCTCTGACTTTCCCTCTCCCTCTCTCTGACTCTCTCTCCCTCTCTCTCTGACTCTCTCTCCCTCTCTCTCTCCTGACTCTCTTCTCTCTCTGACCTTCCCTCTCTCTCTCTCTCTCTCTCTCTCTCTCCTCTCTCTCTCTCTCTCTCTGACTCCCTCTCTCTCTCTCTGACTCTCTCTCCCTCTCTCTCTGACTCTCTCTCCCTGACTCTCCCTCTCTCTCTGACTTTCCCTCTCTCTCTCTCTCTCTCTCTCTGTCTCTGAATGACAGAAAGCGACCGTTAACACTCACCGACTCGCCTTCCGTATAAAGTAGGAGTGAGCGAAGTCCACATTGTCGTCGAGCCAAGCCTCCATCCCTTCGCTGTCGGGAGCAAATCCCTCCATCTCTGCCCCGAAATATCAGCCACTAAATGTCATGAGCGCGGAGTGTGGAAGCGAGGAGGAGGAAGAGTTCAGAGCGGAGCAGAGCAGAGCAGAGCCATGTCACTGTCAACATCTCTCACTCTACTGACCTCTGCACGCTCTCTCTCTATCTCTCTCTCTCTCTCTCTCTGCACGGTCTCTCTCTGAACGCTCTCTCTCTCGCGCGCTCTCTCTCTCTGTACGCTCTCTCTCTCTCTCTCTCTCTCTCTCTCTCTCTCTCTCTCTCTCTCTCTCTGCACGCTCTCACTCACTCTGCACGCTCTCTCTCTCTCTCTCTCTCTCTCTCGCTCTCTCTCTCTCTCTCTCTCTCTAGGCTAATTTTGCAGGATATTTTCCTCGTCTTTCAGATATTGTTATTTTAAGAGATCCTAAGCTACTAAAACGTGTCTTCATTTGATGTGAAAATGAACAAAAGGTTCTGACCAAGTTTTGATCAAACATTTACTTACGTTTACAATTTTGTTTGTATGTTTTTTCTTATAAAGACTAAAACACATTTTGCAACCTGTTGGATCATAAAAATATTTTGAGCTAAAAATACAATATTTATATTGTTTTTATATTATAAGGATGTTTATATTAAAAAGTTCTTCAAAATGTGACAATAAAAATAAAAAAAACAGTTTAAAAAAAACCTGAATTATTTTTTAATTATCATTTTTGTTATGTATGTATCTATCAGTATTATCCCTTCACAGGATATTTATTCTAAAATGTTAATAATGTGTGAGCAAAAACAGCCAAAAACCTTCTGCTCTGTAACCATATCTTTGGTCAGTGATGTCATTGGCCCCACCTACTCTTTCTGATCAGTCAGAGTCTGTATGCAGGTTGAGTACATGTGGACAGAGCAGTAAACAGGCACTGGAAGCTCCTTTGGTATTTAAACTGGGATTTAATTCAGTTGGAAACAAGTTTGCTATCGGATCTAGATTATTCATGATAATTCATCACACATTGATGATAGGATAAATCACTACAATGGTTAGATAGGGTAAGTCTTACAGTTCATATGTGTATCATGTATGTAGGTTACTCTGGTGCTGAGATATGAAACCTAGAAAATGGCATGAAACTGCCCGCAAAGTGCAGATCTCTGGTTCTAAGTGTTAACTGTAACTAGTGGCTTAGATACATGTAACTAAGCTGCAGCAGAGCCTTCTGGACCTGGAATTATCACCTCTAACTGTAACTTAATTATGGTATCTGAGTTAATGCATTTCTAAATAGGTTTATAGAGGCATTCCTTTTACATAATGTTATGACAAGCATTGAACAAAACAGCATTATTTTGATACTATATTATATACAATATTTTATATAATATATTTTGATGCCAGAATCAGGAAACGATTTTAGAAGAAAAAAAGCATGTTGACATTGTTAACATTTGATCTCCTGAAAAACAACAAAACATGAAAAACAAAAAGAAAACAATACACTGGTGTGCCACAAAGGCAAAAAAAAAAGTGTGCATGATTTTGTTGTGTGATTTTTTTTTTTTTTGAAATCCCAACAGAACATATATTTTTTTTATTTTAAATTAAAATAGGTTGTGTTATGAAATATTATGGTGTTGTGATAATTTGTCCACAAAAATTAGCTACATAGCTAACTACATAGCTCACACCAGGATACCAAATCTGTGTTCATCTAAACAAGCCCAGGTTTCACACTGAAGGAATGTATGCTGTTATAAACCTTAGGCACTGTGGTACATGTTTGACGTGAGTTTTTTGGTGGTTAGAGTTAGTGGTGTGCTGTGAGGTTGGGGGACACTACTGTAGGTCCCTACAGAGAGTGAAAATCACACTGCCGGTAGTGTTTAACTATGTTAATGTTACAGGTACTAACATCATTCATAATTATTTTAAAGGATCTGGCTAAACAAAACTAGCCGCTACCTACCGCTGACTGTATTTTAAGTCTGCATATCATACATTGTCTAATTGTTAGTTCAACAGCACAACTAATTACCCAAGCACAAGGAAATCCCTACCATTCTTCTCATAGTTTTTAAAGCTGGAGCAGTGGTAGCCTGGCTACACATTCAGAAGTATGTTATGGGTTGAATGTTGCATAAACCTAATGTAATATTCACAATATGAATCATTTATATTGAGCATAACATTTATTAAAGAATGAGATTCACTTACATGTACACAAGTGACATTTTGATTAACTTAGTTTAGTTTATGACTTACTTTTGTGTTTAATTTCATGATGTTTTTTTGTTGTCAGTATGTGTACACATTTATAACTGGTCTCAACCTCACATCTGAAGTTTATAGTTTTATTTTATTCCACAAATGATCCTAAAGAATAGCTCCTAAAAAAATGTTATGGAACTCCGGATGTCATATGTCCAGTGCAGTGATGGCCCTACATATGGATGCTCTTCAGGGTCAGTGATGGGACCAGCAGGGGATAAATGTAGGCTCCATTTGTGTTGTTAATTGCACTTTGGGTTCTAGATGGTATCCATGCGAGATTAAACTGGGCAGTACAATGATGGGCATAAGCCTAACTGATTCCTAATAAGAACACATGTACAAATCCACTCAGAGCCCATGCCCAACTGGAACCAAATCGGCTCTGGTTTCACCCATGCAAACATAAAGCCCACATGAGCATGTTGGCAGGGAAAACACTGCTGTCTGATCAAAAGTTATCCTTCAAAATACTTCACAGGAGAAGGTCAATATTATAAATATTGGTTTGCCTTTCAACATAAAAAAATAATAATTCAAGCATTTGAACTGGTGTTACTAATCTCAGAAAACTTCTTATTTGATTCAAATAATTGATTTTGATTGCTATAACATGGCCATTTTAGGTTAAATGTAAATCATTTTTTTACAGTGTGTAAAGAGTAAATTTTATTCTGATGTGGCTGGAAGATTCAAATGATGTCAAAAAAGTAAAGAAAGAAGACAAATGGAGATAGAATGCTGTTCTGACACAGTGAGCATTGAGCTTTGAGTTTGGCATACTCTTTACTTATAGAACTCATAATTAAAAGAATATCACCCAGTATCACACAGAATGATCCCAAAGAGTAACACAACCAATAACTGTTCAATAACACTACCCTGACTTCCCCCTCCTTCGTCCTGCTAATGTCTGTGCAGAATGGTCTAGCATTACCAGCAGATGGTGCCTCTTTTTCTCTAGAGAAAAAAGGAACACTTTGGAAACATATGTGGTCTCTTGGGTACAAATGTGACTCCACCTATACTTCACTGGAAGGGGATAATGAAGGCCCTTTGGGCATATAGCCACTCAGACAATATCTGGCTCATGTGATTTGATTGGTGGAATAATGCACAGTAAGGTGTATTTATTTTTGCTGATATGACTTCTAGCTAATACTAATTAGCAGTGACAGTGAAGAACTAGAATAGGCCATGTTGGCAATGAAGCTGGGCCTTTTCCCCTAATCTCTCTCACTCTTTTTCAACCCCTCTATCCATTTCCCCTCTCACCACACTTCGCCCTCTGACAGGCACCACAGTCACACGACGTCCGTTAAGGTGTCACCTGATATGTTCATATGCATACGTGAGCACACACAAGTCATGGTTATCCAGTGAAACACTGTCCAGATGTAGTCACTCATTTTACCCCCGAACTAAACTCCTTGGTTTGCCTTTCAGTCACAAGTCAAACAACACTCTATTCCATTGTATAATTCCTTGGACTACATTAAACAGTTCAACCTCTATTGTAAACCCTGTCTTCAGGCGTAGCCATGGAAGATAACTGCGAAGGAGGAGAAGGCCCCGGCCACAAGCCCACAATGGAAAAAATCTTGAGAACTTGAGAGTGTGCTGTGGCGTGCATCTTTCAACAAGGTTATCTTCATGGAGAAACAATTTACAGGAACTCAGTTTAGGCTGGGAGAGGGACTAAAGGTATGAGTATAATGGGTTTATACACAGTAAAAATGTTACAAGGCACTGTAAAAGCTAGCACTGTAAAAGCTGACAGACAAAAAAGCTTGAAATGTTGATGTGGTGACAAAGGACAATCCTGATTGTAGGAAACATTTGCCTCATACAAACCAGTTGGACTGGATAGGATACAGTAGTAGCACTTAAAATATGAGGTGACAGGTGTATTAAAATAGAAGATCATAATCATAAGATAGGTGGATTGAGATGGTATACTTTTTGCCAAAACACCACCTTCAAAATCATCTAAATGCTTAAGGAAATCTCTTGCTGTCAGTCGGAATCCTGAATTACTCAGTAACTCACAGAAACTACTATAAATCAAGCATATAATTAAGATATATTATTCAGTTATTAGTCATAAGGTTAACGACGCACTCGGTATCCACTGAATTATGCTACTATGAATCACATATATTATTCACACATATGGTATTAGTCATAAGGCTTGATATCCAGTAAGCATTAGTAAATTACTCCAACATAGAGTATCCAGCATGTTTTACTCAGAAACTACAACTGATCACTAATAACCACTAAGCATTACTCAGTAACCAGCATGCTTTATCAGTCTATACAGTATTAGTCATGTTAGTCATGTTATCACTATAAATTGCTAAACTGATTCTAGATTTGCCTTCTCCAAACCCGGTGCACTGGTTGAGATAGTAGCTAGGCAACAGGCAACAGGTGCAATAAATGCATAAGTGCAATAAGCACTTTTGTTCATAACCCCACTGGGGACTGTGATCACTAGGGATTGGGGGGATCGTCGCCTGTGCCACCTCAGATTTATTTAAATTCTGTTTTTTTTTAACACATAGAGCCTGAACTATAATTGATAAACAAATCCGTATGATCCAACAATTTCCTTGATTAAACCACACTCACCACACAACCCTTCTCCCTTCTAAAACCAAAACTGTGCTCTTGCTGCAAATTCTGCCCTACTGGCGAATGTTTTCCTACTGGCGAAGTTCAGACTAACCTCTTCTTACACCCTCAGTCAGGCCTTCTGCCCTGCAGCCGTTTTCCAAAAGGAACCCTTCAGTAAACACGCTGGGCTACGGAGGGAGATTTACTATTTTTAAAACTGCTGGAAGACTTCCCCAGGCAAATGTATACATAATCAGATCCTGTGCTTGGACACACTGATAGTGTTAAAACAGCAAATGACCTAACTGTCAGATCTACTATATCACTTTGCAAGGTATCACACAAGCTATCTTGATATACTAACTGAGTAAAGCTATTCAAGCTATGTCTGCATTAACTGTCTGTGTGTGATAGTTGTGTTGTGTGAGTGTACATAATGAATTAAACCAGAACACGAAAAGCAGATTTTATTAATATTGTCTCATTATTTTGATATTTCTCTGTTCCTTAGTAAAAAAAATAATGAGGGTTTGACCCCTTAAGCTCTATATCTCTTTAGTCACCACTATATATAATTTCTCAGTAATCATTATGAATTCATCAGTAGCCATTGTGAATTATTACCATGGATTATGCAAAAATTATGAATCAAACACATTATTCGGGCATTATCTGTTGTTAATATTCTTATGTATTTATTATTTTATTAATCAGTAAGCACTAGTAATTATGAGTACTAGTACTTTGCAAGATTTATGTAGAAACTACTGTGAATTATTGTATCACTATGAATCACTCAGTATCTACTATGATTTATCAGTTAACAATGTGCATGACTCAAAACTATGCAACATCTGTTTTCTATTAGGAATTAATCAATAATGACGATGAAAATTAGTCAACAGTAAGAATTTACTCAGAAAATATGCATTATCTACTTAACACTATGAATTGCTCACTAACCATTATGAATTACTCAGTAAACACTAAATTACTCATTAAATACTATTAATTTTTCAGTAACTCCTACTCAGGAAATACTATTACTAATCCATTAACTACTACAAATTATGAGTTATTCAGTCAGTACTGTGAAATGATTATATAAGGCATGTAATTGTGAAATCAAGAAAGTAACGTAACTGGATCTGAAAGGTCTTTGGAGCTTAAAGTGGCTTAATATGCTTAAATATGGCAGTTGCTGGACAGTTACAATACACTGAGCTGCATGCATGCATTTACGTGCACTTACATTTACATGCACACCCCAAAATCAAGCATGCTCAACAGGCAGAGTTACCTCCAGCAGCAGGCACCACATTCTCCTTAGCATCATAGCAGCTCTTCTGGAATGATGGTAGGGGGTCAAAAGCTGTATAAACTGGAGAGGATTTTGCATGTGGCTGACAATGTCCTGGGCAAGCAGCTCTGAGCACCAGTGTTTGATACACTGTGGTGTTTGGAGGTAGAGAAGTAGAGGAGGGTGTGTGGGGATAACAAACACTTCTGTGCTCTTACCCTTTCCTGCTCTCTCTCTCTCTCTCTCTCTCTCTGAGGTTGAGAAAACACAGAACCATCCCTGCTGAGCATCAGAAGGTTCAGCATGACTTGGAATAAATACAAACTGAAAGCTGGGGGAAGGGTGCTGCTGTGTTCACGTTGTTGTATGCAATGAAATAATGACTGGAGGAAACCAGTTTCAAGTCATATTGGAGGTTTTCTTGGCTTGTTTCAAAGGGCCTCTGCCACGACATAATAAACCTGCCTTTAGTGCCCAGTGTTTGTTTACATTGTAAGGCCTGAGGGTCATTATGGCTGTGCAGGTGGATCGCTGGTCAAAGAAGAGCAGTCACTGTTGAGCCATGGATTCATTGGAACATGTAATGACTTTTACCTATATTTACTGACTGTACTGAAGATCACTAGACTCTACTGACATTTCATTGTGTATGTGTATATGTTTTATGTACATTTTTCAGTACATTTGTTCAGTTAAACAATTGTAAACTCCCCCAATGATCAGTCAGAGTCTGTATGCATCTTGAAAGTGTACATGATGACAGAGCAGTAAACAGGCACTGAAAGGCTCCTTTGGCATTGCCTGTGGAAAAGACACCCTAAGCATTGCAGAATTCAGATTCAGAATCAGGCCTGTGACATCTCACCAATTGTAATTAAGAATTGTCAGCTTAATCAAATTTCCAAGCTTTATTCTTGTGCCTCTTCAAACATTTTTAAACAAATGTAATCAGTGCCCACAAGAGAGAAGAAGGCTACAATGAAGTGACCATATTTGATTTTTAAGTTCTCCTTCACTTCAAGTAGTAGGACTAAAGCAATGTACAACCTTTAATTCATGCAACTACATTAATACATTAACAAACTCGTTTACCAAGACCAAAAAAAAACAAAAAAAAAAACAAAACTGCATGGCCAATTCATCTCCTTTCCATTTTTATTTTCTTGCCAATATAGAAATACATAAATTAAAAAGTCATCTATCCTTAAAAAACACAATTTCCTTGGATATGTTGAAGCCCTCCTGTACAACAGGTTGTATCTGTGAATTTCACATTGTGCTTAAATTCCATGATGAATGGACCAATAAAAATGCTCCGAAATGACCTGAAATAAAATCTTTTTGTACAATGTCTTCCACTGAATGTTAGGGAGTTTTGTTTTTCTTTTTCTTGTAAAGTTGGCAATCCAAGTTTTTGATCTGACAGTTACAATATGCAGGTACATAAAAAACTTGTTCTTGTGAAGGCCAACCTGCAGGAAAGTTTTGCTGAGGGTGGTGCACCATTCTACTGTGAAGTGTTGGTTGAACATAATCTTCATGGAAGAGTCATGCCTTATCTTGCCTCAACACAAAACTCAACATTTATAGATATACATACTATACATAACATAACCCCACAACTGCACCCCACACTGCTGAATACATGTACCTCCACATACATACATATTGGCTTGCTTGCACATCAACACATCTCCTAAGATAGCTGCTTAAAAAGCATTTGTAATGTATAATTTATAAAAAAAAAAAAAAGTTTTTGTTATATTTCTCAAAATATGTCATTTGCTATTGAGCCACAATATGGCAAAACCCTTACATTCAGTTTGAATGAAATAATTGGATGGCAATATCTGCCCGTCTTTCCTACCCAGACCCAGGAAGGTGCTCTGTATGTGTACTGCAGATATCCTTATTGGGGGATTCTTACAAACTCATACAAAAGGTTTTGACCCAAAATGAGCTTGATGAAAGATGAAGACAAACACAAGTGAACATTTTTGCTTTCTAATTATTTTTTTATTTTTTATTTATTTATTTTTTTTACTTTGCTAATTTGTTTTATTGTACATGGCAGGATTGTTATTTTAATGAATTATGCTACCAATATAGTTCCATTGTTCACATTTTTTTTTGAGTTTAAACAACAAAATGAGACATGCTTCATGTTCGGAGAGGCTTCTAGCTGTATCTGGAAGCTTCTGGCATCTTGTGGACAGTTTTTATACTTGATTCCAAACTTTGTAAGGTGTGAGCTACCCCTCATGGGATGACAAACTAGCATTTTAATGTTTACATACTCATACTAGTGTTTCAGAGTCAGTATTGCTGTATTAGAATCTTTGCATCTGGTGTGGATGGAGAGATTTTCAAAAACACTTCTTTATTTAAAAAAATGCTACTAAAAGACAGCATCTAGATCACCTACTCCACATGCAACGATGTAAAATCACTATAGCTCTTGCATCGCTTCACCACTTGTCTCTGCATGATTAGATGCAAAACCTTTATAGAACAGTGCTGTTTTGCTAGCACAGGTGCAGGAGCTTGGCCAGTCTGACTGAGTCTGACTATGTAGACTGAGATATTTTATGAAAGGAATCTAACCTGGACAAAAGCCAGCAAATCTCCTTGTAAGGCAGACCTTACAAGGTTTTGGAACACATGCTCTCAGGATGGCTAAGAACAAAATTAGCTTGTTATTTGGAGTGTAAAGTGCCCAGCTGCTTTTGAATTTTGTCCAAAAGGAACATGCTCTGTATGGCTTTCCTTTGAAATCACACTATTTACCCTGTATACCTATTAGTGATTAGGTGCATAGTTGATGCTTTTCATCATTTCATCTCATCAAGCCATCTTTGGCTTAGTTTAAATGGCTTCAACTAGCTCAAATCAGAGAAAGATTGTAAGTTGTTCACAGATATTTTTGGTGATCTTAGATTTTCTGTTAACATACTAAAATAAAGGGTGCTTGTCTGAGTCTGAGTCAAGTCTCAGAGGTGAAAGTGAGAAAGGGAAAGAGGTGAAAGAATTTTGAGCCTTTGGGGTGGGAATCCAAATCAGGTTTTGAGTATCTGGGATAAAGTCCAATTCGAGTCTCTGAGGTGCACATCCATGTTTCTTGATTGTCTGGCGTGAGTGTCTGACAAACAAGATTTGATTGTGAAGGTGCAGGTTGCAGTCAAGTTGTATAGCCCAGCTCATGTGTGCCATTGTCCTTTTTAGTTGTCTCATACAAAATGGAAACCACCAGTTAAGTGGTATTCACTGGTTAAATAGAGAATTGAGCACACTTCAGTGGTCCTCAGTGGGCCATCATTCAAATACATAAATGACGCTACAACAAAGGCAAAGGCAACAACCAGAAAAGATAAACAGTGAAGGCTTGTTAAAGAAAAATATGGAAAATTGCAACCCCCATCCCACCCCACCCCAGACAATTTGTTTTGTCAATTTCTTGTAATGTCATTTACATTGGTTATAAATGGCTTACTTTGAAAGTTATTTTTGTTTTAGAGAATGTTCTGAATGTTGCAATTTTGGTTCAATCAGTGCAGTTCTCTGGGAGCTCCTAATCTTCCATACATTTTTATTTTTTTTACGTTTATTTGTTTATTCTCAATTAAATACTGGGTTTTCACCTTTGTTAGGCACATTTAAAAAAAATAATGTTAAAAGTTTTTTGTGTATATTTAATTTTGGGAAAGTTACATCAGGTTACTTTGTGTCTTTAGTTTTTACTTTATTTTTTGTCAAACTGGGAATGTTGTGGAAGAAACATTCTAATAATCTTGTAATAATTGGGCAGTCATCCTCTGGTGGTAGGGAACCAGCCTTGTGACTGGAAGGTTGCCGGTTTTCTTCCCTAACCTGGCAGGACATGACAGAAGTGCCCTTGAGCAAGGCACTTAACTCCTCAACTGCTCCTGGGCACTGTGAATGCTACTACCCACTGCTCCAGTCATTTGTGCTCTCTGTCTCCTAGTGTTTGAATTCACTAGTGTGTATGTATGTGTTGACGAATTTCCCTGTGTGCAAGCATGGTGAATATATATGCAAATGTACATTAATGTGAAGCAAACCATTATTATCTCACACATTTTCAGAACATTCCTGAAACACAAAGTCTGTAACATTACAGATGAACCTTCCTGAAACATTTTAAAAACATTGCTAAAAATTGATTAATATTCTTTACTAGCTGGATTAACTTGCACTAGGTTAGGATATATTTTCTACCCATGACTACCCTTCCTGACCAGCATGACCAGCCTGACAATGGTGGTCAACCAGCCTTAGCATACTAGTCAAAGTGTACAAACCACTTGACAATTGGCTTGGTCAGATTGTGTATCCTGATAAACCAACTAACACACTGAAATGACAACAAAAGCTACACAGGTCAAGAGCTAAGCTGGTTCACAAGCTTAAACGAGTTGGCTTCTCCACAAAAGGTCTGTTTTCTCCTGGATGACCAGCTTTAAAGTCCAGTCTAGACCATCTGAAACCCGCTGCCAGCAACTATAGTTACAATCACAAGTTCAGTAAATGCACTACAATGTTCAATACTGCTTTCCCAATAACAAACTTCAATTAACCTAATGCAGCATGTAACTAGAGCAAAACTGTTAGATAAAGTGCTGTTAGTAGTGTCCTATACCAGGGTTTCTCAACCTGTGAGCTGGGGACGACCAGTGGTCTATGAAGCACTTTCTAGTAGTCTGGTGGTTCAGTGATATGAATGGCAGTCAGTAGTGCAAAGGATGCAATGAACTGTTACATGGCAATAGCAATATGGTGTAGACTGAATTAATGGTGATAATGGGCAGTAATTGGGAGGTTAGTACGATTTTGAACAATGTTTTGTCAGTGCCTTCCATTTGACAGACTATGGCCTGGCAAGAGTTCAATTCCCCAGCTGAACAAGCATATCACACTAATCCAATGAATCAACAAGGCTCTTAACCCAGCCCACATCTTGCCCATTTGCAGGCCTCTGTAAGTTACAAACCTACCCCATCTACCTCATCTCTAAAGACCATCAAAAGACCATTGTTCACCAGACAATGGGTGGTTTTTTGGGTGGTGGACTTTTCTCAGTACAGCCATTTCATACAGCCGATTCTTTAGATCTTTAAAAGCCCATTTTGTGCATGATTGTGTGTTTTGTATAGTTATGAGTCTATATATGGCTTTAAACACAGTGCTTTAAGTGGTCATTTTCCTACTATATCTCCTGTTCCTCTTCAGAAGTTCAGAGACATAACTGACGCAAGCTCTGAATTTCTTCACAACTTAATGTTGACACATAACCTTGTACAATGTTTTATGTTATAATGACAATGGAATCATTGATAGTGGGATGGACTTTGTACAATGTCTTTTATCTTTTATGAAAGAAGTTTGTCGGCCCTTCAACCCCATAGAGTTCTGATCATCTTAGCTTTAATACAGCACAAATTAAAGAACAGGTTTATGCTAACAATGGACGCCCATCTGGAACTCATTAGCTAACAAAAGTTAATGACTTTAACTATTTTCAGTCCTTCAGCTCACTGTATATTATCAGTTACCTAAGCTTTAGTTCTGTTTTCCTCCTGCCAATGAGTACAAAATGACTTACAATAGGATTTATTTTAAAAGAGAATATCTTGCATTTTTCTTGCATTTGGATTTCATTTCTTATGATGACATTTTTACTAGACATATACAGACATTTTTATAAAACTCTTTGACCTTTAGATTTAAACAGCATGTTCTTGTTATTGTTCCTTATGACTGATATAAAGCAGGTGAAAAGGTATTGAACAAGTAAGATGAGACCAAAATGTAACTCTTTGATTCTGCAATAAAAAACATATTTGGAAGTCAAAAGGCACTGCATAGCACCCCAAGAACACTATACCAACATAGTTTGGAAGTGCTGTTTTTCAGCATATGGCACTGGAATGCTTCATGTAATTGAAGGAAGGATGAATGGACATATGTACCAGGACATTTTGACAAAAATATGCTGTCATCTACTAGAATGATGAAGATGAAACAAAGGTATTTCAGCAAGTGATCCACCCACAGCCAAATAAACTCTCAATTGGTTTCAGAGAAAGAAAATAAATCTGCTAGAATGGCCCAGCCAATCACCTGACCTGAATCCAATAGAACATTTATAGAAGGATCTAACGTTTAGTGTACATAGAAGGAGCCCATGGAATCTTCAGGATTTGTTCACACCTGAGCAATGCATGTGACTATTTTCTCCATACAGGAGGCATCTTGAAGCTGTCATCACCAACGAAGGCTTTTGTACGAAGTATTAAATATATTTCAGTAAGCAAATAAGTACTTTTTCCCTGTGTTATATCTCATTATTACACATAACATAATGTATGGTCATTTATGGTTGGATTACTTTGCATGTGTAAATTGAATAGGTTGTTATCGACATCTGGATGGACATCCTTTCATATCAATTGGGGACGTGTTCATTACTTTCACCCACTGTATGTATGTATTTTATATGTTCTGTGTTGTAATGTAGGTGCATTGTATTGTGCTTAATTTAAAATAGGTTTAGGCTGAAGTGCTCTCATCATAAATGGGAGGGGCTTAACACACAAATCCACAAGCACTGGCTGGGACAAAGGAACTTAAATACACTGACAAAACTAGAAACAACCTGGACTGATTAACAAGAAGACAATAGTCCACATTGGAGTGGCTCAATAAAAAAATAAACTACGGGTCCATAACATAGGTCTGTCTAGCCCCCTTTGAGCAGTGCACAAGCACCCCAGATGTCTGCTTTCTCTTTCTAACTTCTACCCTCATATAAGGGTCTGGTATTTTCTTAAACAGTAGCTGATTTATCTTCAGTAACATAATATGAACAGGCTATAAGGTGTCTGTATGCTGTAACACTGATTCCTCTTTTAGTTCTTTATATCAGAGCAGATAATGGAGAATGCAGCTGCTTCTGGGGCAGGAATTTTAGATAAAAAATATCTAAAACTGTGTGTGCTCCATTTTGCATTTTTCTTACCTTCTTATCTTCTACAAAAATGTTTAAAATGACAGTAACACACTTATCAGCTGTTCATAACAGTCCCTCGATCATGTCTTCAGTATCTGTTAATGGTCTTCATAATACTGATAAGACATTATTAGAATTAATGTGTCTGATTTTATTCTACATTTTTCAAATTCTTCAGAAACACTAATCTAAACACTTTTTGTCTAGCTTTTGTTTGCAAGATCTTTCCTTTTTTGGCTGTTTCTCAGCCATCTCTTCTTGACAATGTGTAAAGTTCAACACATAGCTAGTCTCCCTAGTCTCTTCTTCCCCTGGGCATGAACAGGAATACCCCATGTTGCTGATAGGCTGTAGTATTACATGTAGTGTTTCCCATTTACAAAGCCAGGTGAGTACAAAGACATTTTTCCACTTTTCAAAAAACAGACTGACATTCATGTCCACTGTAGGTGCTTTTAACAATAGACAGTTACCAGAAACACTTTGACCAGTTTGGGTCATGCATTGTGCTGCATGATGCACTGTGTTGGGAATTTCATCTTATAAATATCATTAAAAGATTTCAGTGACTTGTAACATAGAAAGTCTGGAAAGGTACACTCAGGAAGTAGACTCTTCATATGCTATACATCTAGAGAAGCCAGATGTGTTTTGGAAACAAGTGTTGTGGACTGATGAACTCAAAATAGTGCTCTTTGTCAAAAATGTGAAACATCTGTGTTGGGGTTGTATTGCCACCAGTGCCTTTTGCAGTATTGCATGGGTGGAGGGAAGAATACATTGCACAAATACAAATACACACAATACCTTAAAAGGCTAAAGGTTGAAGCTCCAGTAGAGATATAAACTAAAGCTTTTGGAACGGCCCTCACAGTTCCCTAAATCAAAAAATCAAAAATCATAATCATAATAGATCATAAAATCAAAATTATAAAATCATAATAATAAAAATATTATGTAGTCCTTCAACTGAAACAGAAAATTTGACTGAAAACATTTTATAGATTCTATTTTTATTCATATCCATTTATTAGGATTTGCAGAAAATAGTGTGTTTTATGTTTTATTAATTTCAGTGTTTAGCCTTGTGTCACCTCTAAAGCCCTCTTTCCCCTTACTTAAATACATTCTGAAAATGGATGTTGAATAATGGATTTACACTGCAGTGGCTTGATTGGTATTTCTGTAAGTATCTTATTAATGTAGTTAAATTAGTCTAAGCCAGCACTAAGAATAAAAATGATAAAGGTTAAAAGTGTAATGGTTCTTTTCATTAGGTGAAAAACACTTTTCTTTTCTCTAACACAACCTAAATGCTTTTATCTCTGTATTATAATTTTGTACACACCACAATAATAGTTTTGGGAGAAATCTACAGAAGTAAATATGAAATATATGCAGATGTGCAATGAAAAAACAAGATATAAAGTGCATAGAAGCGATGTGACAGATTAATTTAAAAGACATTTAAAAAGTATTTATAGGAGACACATAGCAGATTTTTTATTCTATTATCACTGTTCATACTTTAGAAGTCTACTTATATGAGCAGGAAATTGATTTGATTTGAATCAGGCCATGACTTCAAGTGCAACACAAAAACATTAATGGAATGAAATGAAAACAACCAAAATATGCATCACTATGTGGGGAATTTTATTATTTTGTATATATTACGTAGTGAGAACTGGTTATGTGTTAATTCACTGAGCTCCATATAAGGAAAAAAATAGGAAGTTTCCAAAACCTGGAGCTGAGATGAACCTGTCTGGAAGTGTACAATGTGCTCTGTGTAGCAGCTCAAGGGAAGGGAATTCATGGCAAACTATTTGGAAGACTTGGCAGAAGAAAGACTTTGCTGTGATTAACCCATAAAGACCTATAAACATAACCGGGACTTTAATTCTATGATCTGATGAGTCAGTGAGCCTAAACAGTCAGCCTACACTCCTACAGTGAATTAGGGGATGAGCAGGTTATCATCTGGGTCAGTTTTAATTTCAAAGGCCCTGAGAATCTTGTTTGAGTTCATGGAATCATGGGAGAGTTCACAAGCGTCTGGGGAGATTTTGTGTTTAGTAATCACAGAGGCTTTTATATGCAGTAAATATTGTGTATTATAAGTGAAAATTCAGTTTTGTTTGTACTGGCAAACACTGGGTGCACAAAGTACTAAATGCAGGGGTGTAAATAATTCTAAATTAAAGCAAACATAGCTTCGTTTGTGTTTTTCTAGGCATGATTAATCATGATCGTGATTCAGTCATTTAGGTTCCAATTTATCCATTTCAATTTCATCCATTTAAAAAGGTGTTGTAAATGGACATAAGACAGACAGAAAGAAAACCACAGAAAGAAAAATGTACTTTAACAATTTGTGTAACATCCAAAGACTTCACTCTTCATAATTACATATTAAGAAAATGTCCTGTGGTCTTCTTGTCTTGTCTTTGTATTTGTCTCCCCCCCATGTGCTTCTGATCACATGGTTGTGTTTTTGTTTTGGGCCTGTCTCCTCCCTTGCTCCACCCATTCCCAACTGTGTCTCCTTTGTAAACCTGCCCAGTCATCATTGTGTCCCAGGTGTGTGTACTTCTGTCCCTGTATTGTTTCAATCAGTCCTTTTGTTTGTAAAGAGCCTGTCAGTTCATTTATTTGTAAGTCTGTTTCTATATGGTTCCTTTGTCTAGATTTATTGTTAGTGTATCTTGTTAGTTAGTGTATCATATTAGTTTGTGTACCATTGTCTGTCTGTATCCACGGTTTGTTATCTTTAGTTTAATAAATCCTAAACCCCAGCAGGTACTGCCTTGTCTTCTTCATTGTCTTCAGCTTGCAAACATTACAGAAAATAAAGTATAGATTTGAACTTAAGAGTACATAGCTAGTTGCTGGGACTGTACCCTACGAAGGTGCAATAAATAAATAAATAAAACCTTCCAGTAAAAATCATTTTCTCCACCCAGGTTTTTAATGCCAGTTAAAGTATGATTATGTACCAAACATACAATAGCTTTGAGGGTACATTTATGGAAGATGTACATTTCTGAGTACATAACAGGTTTAAGTAGCATGGCTCATAATTGATGAATTATCAGTGAGTAATCCAGCTTGGAATCCAGCTCAAATTCACATTTTCCATTTTTAAATGTCAAAGGAGTCTTCCAGTGAATGTTTAATACTCTGTGCACATGTACTTGCTCAACCTGCATATAGACTCTGAGTGATGCGTGCATGTGGACATATATTATCAGCGGCAAGGACTGCAGTAACAGGCTGGCATGATTTCAAAAGGAATTCTTATGAGACTAAAAGAGCATTTCAGGAGTCGACCAGTGTGTACTATATGTTGCTGTTTTTGGTATTCTTCATCAGTGCATGAAGAGCAAAAAGTGCACAACCACAGGTTGGGAGGATGTGGGGAATCGCAAGCAGGTCATAGATCATGTAAATATAATTTCATGTCTATTTTATCTTTAGTTCTTTTAAAGATCTAAACTTATCTATATATAAAGATCTTTAACCTACACCTTTAGGTTTACCAGATCAACCAACATTGTTCCATCAGATAGTTTTATGTCATTTTCAAAAGCAGGCTCTCAGGAGAAGTGTGTGAGACTGGTTCTGTTCAATAAAGAAAAAAGCTTTATGAGAGTACAATGAAGTTTGAGAGTGACTACCGAGATTCCATAAAGGTCTAGTCATTCTGCTTTGTTAACATTACTAACTCTCATTTTTGTAAGGTCTTCCTGGCAGTGTGTGGACCATAGTTCAAATACATTGGCTAGCATTAAATGTGGCTATTATAGCCATTATAAGTGACCTGTAATTCCCTTAAAAGTGATGTAGGCCTAGCCAAGAATTGCTCGCTATTTGGGACACATTGTTCAGAAAGGATATATACCAAAGGATATATATCACTATACACTGTGCAAGTAGACCACTGTCCAAAAATTCAGCCTCCTGTATTTACATGACTAAATACTTCTATCAATCTTCTCCTTGTTTCTACATTCACTGACCATGCCCTCAGCTCCACTGACAATAGCGGAGCACTTTGTAGTTCTGTAGTTACAGACTGTAATCAGCTTACACTGGTATGCTTGTGTGTTGTAATGGTACACTGTCCACTCTATTATGCACTCTAGTCCTCTAGTCCTTTATCAGTGGCCTTCATCAGACCTTTTCATCAAAATAGTAAATATCATAATCACATGACAACAGATCACAATAAAGTATGCCTACATTATAAAGACACCAGGTAATTGGGTAACTGGGGCCCTGGATTGCAGCTCCCAAAGTCCATTAGATGAATAGATTTCTGGAACTGTGACATTACCAACAATAACAAATGCAAGTATCTTTTACTGCTGTCCATTCACCACCTGGTACACCTGGTCCATTTGTATTACCAGCATTTATCAGCATTTTCAGGTGTCCAACCTGATGACTGTAAGGTAGTTCCAATGGGTTGTGAGGGTGAAACATGAATACTAAATACTATAAGGTACCCTTTAATACTAACATAATTTCTTGGTACCAATATGTCCCATCTGGAGCACAACAAATAACCAGAAAACTGAAAGTGATACCACTAGCATGCGCCCCATTAAAGAAATAGCATGAATCATTTCTGTTCTAATAGAATGTCAAAACACACACATTCTTCAATTCCTTTATAGTGGTAGGGGCATCTGGTATCCCAGATTGAGGCTGCTTTGCTGTGGTCTCAATTCAGCTGATATATGGGATGACAATCGACAGCTGGCAGAGACTGAGCCCAGAGGAGCAGCAGGGGATTGGCAAGAGCCAGCAGCATCTCTTTTGCTGATACATTACCAACTGTTATATCACTATAACATTATCAACCAAAAATGAACAGGTAAATCTTTTAACCTTATAACATCTGGATCACTTTCTCAGATGTCCAAATGCACACTCACAGCTTGTCTGGTCCCTGTAGAGAAGTATTGGCAATAGAATAGGATTCTCTGGAGCAAATATGAAAATATCATCACAATCCCTAATACCAGATATAAGCTAGATTGTATTTAAACAGAGTTCTCTGTGTCATGTCTGTCTCTTGTGAGCCCTGTCTCCCCTGTCAGTTTCCCCCATGTGCTCCTTAGCACATGGTTTGTGTTTGTTTTTGGTTCTGTCTCCTCCCTTGCTCCGCCCATTCCCACCTGTGTCTCATGTGTAACCATGCCCCTTTGTAATTAGTAGTTTCAGGTGTGTCCAGTATTTTGTATTTAAGACCCTTTGTTTCAGTCTGTCTTTGTCAGTCCTTTTGTTTCTGTTTGGTTACCTACCATGTTTGTATTAGTTAGTATTCCGTTTGTTTGTTTGTTTGTTTGTTTGTTTGTTTGTTTGTTTCCAAGCCTTGTTTTTCTTTATTTATTAAATCATCTTCCCCTGCATTTGCCTCCACACCCTCGTTCTTATTCTGTCTGCTCGTCCCTGACACTCTGGTATGATCATGCTCCATCCAATACTTTTGGAATGAAATAGGGAGTTGCCAGACAATGTAGAGAATTTATTCACCAATTTCTGCATACACCATGCATGCATCTTCTTGTATTTTATCCCTAAGATCATTCATAGTATCTGTGTGGGTTTGTCATATGAAAAATTATAATTAAATTTTAGATGATCCTCTGGAAACCTTATTTTATCACAGCTTCAAACACTGCTCTGCTAGTTTTAAATATACATGCTTTAGCTTATGTACATTGTTAAACATGTAACCATGTAAAATTTCTAGTTTGGGAGGAAAACTATATAAATTATACTAAACTAAAAAAAAAAAAAAAACTACAAGAACGAGTAAGTTGAGTTATGTGGTGAAAAACTAAAAAAAAAGCTGAAGCTGCCTGTTTAGACAGATATTTCATAATAAAACACAGATGTCTCTTTGTTGTCATCACAATAAAGTGGAGAAAGTGCCATGAGGATGAACTTGGATGTTGATTTCCAGTGTCCTACTTCTGTAAATCTGAACATTATGTGTCCAAACACATCATTTTCACATATTGCCTCTGTCAGAACTATGTGTCTCCAAAACAGTACTCCAGAGGACAAGCAAAAACTTAATGTAAGTTAAGTTCAAGTTAAAACAAAGGAGTCATTTTAGATGATTTATGCTGGTCTGTGTGTCATCACATTTTGATACAATGTGAATGGCTGCTGGCATTTTCAAATTTTGCTAAATAAAAAACAAAACAGGATTGATTTTTGATATTTACATTTCATTTAGAGTTCAGTTGCATAAAGTAATTACTTAGAAGAATATTAGTTAAAGATAAACCAAGGAATCCAAGGAAACAAAAATGAATTAGATTAAGTATTCGATATTAGATACAAGCAACAGGGCTCTGAGTGGTTCAGCAGTCAAATGCTAGCACACTGATTCGAGGATCACAGGTTCAAATTCTGGGTCCTGCTGCTTGCCATTGGCAGCCAGAGTTGCAGGGGCCCGGTGCTTCCTCCAAGCATGTGGCAAGAAAAGGCTGGGTTTAAAATCAGTCAGTATCACAAAGCATGTGCTTGTCTTCACCCTCCTAGTGTCGAGAGCATCGTATGTGATTGGAAGTGAGTCCCAATGGGGTAATCAGCATTTTCAAATGTGGGGGGAAATTGGGACAAAATAAGAAAAAAAGATACAAGCATTATTGCAATATGACAGCACTTGTTTAGATATTGACAGAGGCAGGCTTTAACTCTCATCATCAGCACGTGTACAAATTGTATCAATATTGGCCATGCTACCATCCTAATGAGGTTCTTCACTTGCATTATCACAACATCAAAGGAAAAAACCTTCTTATCTTTCAGTAGAAGTCAATGTAGAAGTCATTCATGACAGTCCATTCATGAAACGTTTACATTTACATTTTGTCAGTGTCTAGCTTTAATCAGTCTCTGGTTCCATACTCATACTGCTGCTACACTGCTGTCATATAAGAGAGAAATGCAGATTTACTCTGTATCTATACTGCTCACAGACAGAACTGAAGATAAATATCTGGAATCTTGAAATTCAGACTTTTATTTCTTTACACATTGCCTTCACGCTGTTATTTTTAGAAACGAGGGCTTGGAATAACTCACATCCCGAAATGGAAATTGAACATCAACATGTTGAGACCTTGGCTCTGCTGCTTTTTCCCCCTAAGGGAATTAATGACTCATAAAACCTGGAAAAAAAAGTGATTGAAAACCTCACATGTCCACAATTATCACAAAAGCACCTCCAGATACTAATAGAGGAAAGCTCTAGATCCCCTTGAGGCAACTGAGATATAATCATCTCTGCCTTTCTGGACAGAGACTTTCTCTCACTGCTGATGAAAAGCATATGACTTCTCCATTTGTTTGGCAGTAACTTCAAAATCTGCCATAAGGACACAAACTAAAAGGGGGTTTCTGATTCTAGCACTGAAGGCTCAGTTTAAAGCTCTTTTATAGGATATTCAAATGGATATATCTTGTTATGGAATTGGAAAATCCAGGCTTCAATTTGAGAGGTTAATGGTGAAATGCTCAAATACTGCCTAAAGGTAATAGGAACATGTTTTATTCTGAACACATCCAATAGATAACATTCCTGCACATCTATTATATAATGTTGAGTGCATGGGCCAAAAAGTCTACACAACTAAGGAAAGTAAACAACTCAAACACAAAAACAGAGATCTAAGGCACATCTAGGCCACAAAAGAAAATATACTGTAGTTAAAATATGAAGCATATTTTAACCAAACATAGTGCTCAAACATAAGGCACATTAAGTTTTACATTCACTGTTAAATGTACAAGCTCTTTGATAGCTCTTTGAGAACTTGAGATGTTCTTCAGTTTTAAACTGAACTCAATGAACTTTAAATAAAAGGATGAAGGCTTTCTGAATGTTCTTTGAATTACCATAAGAGGGTTCTCCAGTTTCATATTAAAAGTTTATCTAGGAACTTGTATTTTTATCTGTGCACATTTATGACATTTGACAAATGCTCTTGTCCACAATGTCTTACAAGGAGCACAGACTTCTGTAAAGGCTTCTTCGGTGTTTTTACACTAATGTGTCATGTTTCTCAATGTAAGAATATAACTGTGTTTTTTATTAGGAAGTGTATAAAATTTTTGTGGGACAGGAAGTTCTCATTCTCATGTTAAGAGTCTTACGCAGTATCAAAAATGCACTACACTATATGAAGGTCTATTATGAAGAAATACATTTGCATGCATAAACAAATGCATAAAAAAAACATGCATACATTTTGTGAGACCTTTAAAATGTTTTAGGTTTGTGCCTAAATTTGATCTAAAACTTCTTCAGATTTTCAAAACTCCTAAAAGTAGATGAGGAAAACCAAATCAAACAACTGAGACAAAAATATTTCCCTTGACCAGTCATTTATTGTGAAAACTGATCCAGATTTATACATCTGCAAATGGCAAAAGTATGTGAACGTTTGATTTCAGCATTGGGTGTAACCCCCAATGACTGCAAATAAACATTTCCTGTAACTGTTGATTAGTCCTGCACATTGACTTGGAGGAATTAAATTCTATTCCTCCATACAAAACAGCTTCATCTCTCTTATGTTCGTAGGTTTTCTCCCATAAACTGCTTTCTTCAAGGCCTTCCTCAACATTTATCCAGAGAATTAACCAATTATTTTTAATCAATAATGGCCCACCAGAAAGATATCCTGACATTTATTTTGGTCTCATCTGTCCACAAAACAGCGTTCCAATAGGATTCTGGCTTGTCCATGTGATCTTTAGCAAACTGCAGACAGGCGGCAATATTCTTTTTGGAGGGCAGCAGCTTTCTCCCTTCAACCCTGCTATGCATAACATTGTTGTCAGCTTTCTAACCTGATGAGTCTCAACTACTCTTCTACTCTATGCCTCACAAATATCCTTTGTTAATGCCATGATACACTATCACAAATACACAAATACCATGATACACTCCACAACAAAGGTCTTGTGAAGATCAGACAGATCCCTGTTCTTTAAATAAAACAGGGTTCCCACCCATTGATTTAACACACCTGACTCAAATTTCACTTTTAAATCAGCATCACCATTATGTACTATTATAAATGATTTTCGTCTTTTTGTAGAGTTCATAAACTTGCAAGTACCTTTGTGTCTTTAACTTAACATTGCATTGTAACTGAAACATTCAGTCTATATCATTTAAAATACCCTACATTCCTCTCCCCCTGAATATCCACTAATTATTGCACAATCTATTGAACTTATTTATGGTTTATTTGTTTTAAAGGGGCCACATCATACAGTGTTCTTTAACATGTTAATATGTGTACATGTTTAAAAAAGCTGAAGCTAATTTATATCCCTACAAATTAAAGAGTCTGTTATGATTGTACCTTTAAAACAGCTGTTGCATCCGAGAAGTCACATCACAAAAAACATAATAAATGCATCTTAAATACCAAGAATGGAATGAAATGAGTGTATTTGTACAATGATTACATGCTACATCAAAAATGTGGTTTCCTGTGAAAAGGACATAAATGCAGTTAACATTCTTTCATTGGGCAGAGAAGATCCAGATTGATCTCTGTTGATCATACCTCACCATAGTTATCATCTATTTTTAAGAAAAGTATCTAGAAAGATATGACGGAATAAATGAAAATTAAGCAATACAACTTATGTGGACCTTCAGGCTACAGATACAGCAGCACAAACATTTCCACTCATCCTGATTCACTGTGTCTGTAGTTAAATAATGTGACTAAAAAAGGGAAACGCAAGCAATCTATCAATAAAGCATATGTCAGCCACAGCTTTTAACTCACTATATAATGTGAAGGCTTATATATGGCTCAAAGCAAGCACTTTAGCAAAGAGACATATTGAGGTCATATAAAAGTCTGGACAGTGTACATCACTAAAAGAAGTTTCCAGAAACAAACCTTATAGAAAGTTTAGACAGGTAACAGTTAGCCACTTACACTTACACACAAATTTGGAGCAACAAGATAACATCGGAACAACTTATCTGATGACTCAATGTTCCTTAAAGAACCTTTCCATGGATTTTAAGACCCATTTCATAAATGACGTGCAAAGTATTAACACACTTTATAGACCAATTGAAGTTGTTTAAACCACAATTGTTTTTCAACTAAACGAAGGTTTGGACACCCTTGGCTAAAATGTCTGATACTGTGAATATTTACATGCAGTATATAGAAGGTGAAGTGATCAAAAAGCATAAAGTTAAGGATGAAACATTATATATTTATATACATTGTGATTAGCTTGCTCACACTCACTGTCAGCAAAGCCAGCTGAATTTCAAAGTTGTATAAATGCTCCGGGAACTTTTCAAAACTGGTCCCAATTATCAACAGCCAAGGTCCCCTCTAAGCAGCTGCCAAGCACAAACAATTGATGCCAACAATGCAAATGAATTTCAAAAGGCTTTCAGGTAGCCTTTTCTTCAGTTTGTTATATAATTAAGAAATTGCAGCTAACATGCCAAGTACAGATCAAGTGGAGGTCTCTAACATCTCCAAACCTTTATAGGGCATACATTTGAGTAAATAATATCTCTCCCTGTTTTAAGCATGAGGTGGATGGATCATGCAATCAAAATGCCTACAATGTGTGTGTGTTTTTTTATTATTATTAAATTCTGCATTCTTTGCTTTAATGACCAAGTATTGTATGCTGTTTACTATGTGATGCACTGGATATGTATTTGATGTTTGGTGGATTCATGTCACATCTGATGGAATTTAAAGGATTTGATGGTAATGTCTTGGTGCCAGATACCACAAGGTGCCTTCAGGAGTCTTGTAAAGTGAGTTGTCGTGCTAGTATTAGGAAATTAGGTCTTAGTGTTTTTGCTTAAATTATGTCTTTGCTTAATACTATGCTTGCTTTGCTTAATGCTGTGTTTTAATACATAAATATACATTATAAGAACATAAATAAAACATAAACTCCCAGGTCTGGCAATAAATTTACAATGTAAGTAGCTAATATTTTAGTATTTTCCTTTTACACCTTGAAAAACACTAAACCTAAAAAGTTTGCAGAGACTGCGTCATACACCATTTGGACAAAATTAAAGGAACACCTGCTCAATCTGTTTCTGTTGAAATCTGCTACTGTTCAGAAGAGTCTTTTTTACTAGATTTTAGAGCATTGCTGTGAGAACTGAATTGCATTCAGTGAGAAGAACAAGGTCAGTATGCTAGATGATCTCCACACCACCTCATCCCCAAGTCCCCAAGTTATCCTAAAAGTACTGAACGGAGCACCATTATTCCAGAGAACAAAGTTGAAGTCTGGGCAATATATTGTAAACATCAATATTCTGGACTATTTTTATTAAAAGATATTAAAGGTGGGTATATTTTTAATATGTATCCATGGATTTTACACAATATGTGATTGATTTAATAAAAAAAAAAAAAAAAAAAAAAAACAAACAAATGAAAAAAGCAAAATGACAAGTATGTCAAGTAGAAAGTCTCAACGTACATGCAGACTCTGTTCAAACGTCAGTATGAAAAGGAATAATACTGATACATACATAAATAATAAATATTGAGGGTTTTTATTTAATTTGGACCACTGACTATTATTTATAAAACTTAAAATGACTTCTGAGATGTAAAGCATTTTAAGACCAAAAGTCTCCTACAATATAATTTTCTATTTTTTCTGGCAAATAAAAGTAGATCAAACTATGAAAATATGAAGGTTAACATAGCTGAATGCTTTTCTTAGAACGGTTTCCAAAACTATTTAGACAGTGTATTTTTGAGTAGTATCCTTTACACAATATTCAGCAAGTGTTTCATAACTATATTGTGCTGCCAATGTGCAAAAAGTAATGAAAGGTATTTGAGGCACATAATACTACACAGACAAGCATCAGCAGCATAACAAGCCTTGGCGTGGTGTGCAGTAAGTATGAGCGGGTGCGGAACTAAGTGCAATAGGATGGAACAAATGTTCCTTTTAGTCAGACATAAACACTCTCACGACCTAGACCTCCCTAGAGTGAAGCCCACTATCGTGGGAGCCCGGTTTTTATAGCCTCGTGTGATGATGTGTACAAATATTTACAAATGCTCTTTCATGTTAAGCAGACATTGCCATTCTGAGTCCAAAATGTTGTCTAACAGACAACGCTAAAGATAAAAATGAAACACAAACTGAGTCCTGAACCAGCAGGCCTGTGTTGAAACGGGTCCGGAAAAGCCAGCATTGCATTGCTGAAGACAGCCTGTGCAAGTGTAAATCGTTAGGAAGTGAATACACTGTGATAACAGTGAAATATCAAGAGACTTGTTTTCATATGTTTCACATTCCAGAAACCCAACGTCAGAACTTTTCAGACAAATGTTTAGCTCCTATATGTTAGTGCTGGTCTGTTGGCTTTATGGAAGGCCTAACTCTCACATTGGTCACACACAGTTATGTATACAGACCTTAGCTTTACTCGCACAGACACACAAACTTTGTCCTAATGTCATGCAGTAATCCCTTCATTCAGTCTTCATCACAAAAAGGTATGCCAAACAGTTCAGCAGTGCTCACATTATGTTGCTACTCACCCCATGATAAAGATTCATATCAGCGCCGCAGCACTGCCACTTCAGATAGCACAGTTTTAAAAAAGGAAAGAAAAAAGCACGCTATCTCTGTCTCTCTTCCTATTTCTTTGCTCCTCTCTCTCCTCTCTCTCTCCTCTTTAAACTTTCCTTCTCTGACAGAGGCTCCTGCTAGACTGGCTTTTATTTATATCCTTTTTTGGGACTGGAGGAGATGGAGTTTGTAGAATTACTCTCTGGCTATTACAGAGAAGAAAACTCCCCCAGTGTAAGCCTACTGGGAGGGCTTTTGCACTGTCTTTCTACTGAGGCATCAGATCTGTGTGTGTGTGTGTGTGTGTGTGTGTCTGTGTGTGTGATATTCCCTTTTGAAATGCTAATAAACAAATGAACACTTTATATATTTTGCTATTTCTTCAACTTTCATTCTTTATACTTGTTCTTTCTTGAGTGGAATCCCATCTCCAGCACAACGTAATACAACTGGTCACTAAGTGGACTCATGAGAAGGTTGCTTGGCCACAAGGATCCAGCATGGAAAAGCCCCTGGTACACTTTGCATGTTGCACCTCAAGTTAACTAGACTCTAGGGTCCAGCACACATAAACACATGGGAAAAATAGAGCCAGGCCCCAAGCTCAAGAGAGTTGCAACTCAAACAGCAGTCCTTGTTAACACATGAAAAATGAAAAAGGTGGCTCTGGGACAGATTTTTGGCTCAAGGACAGAAAGTTAACCTTAAGAACCCTAAGCTAATTTTCATACTTTCAAACTACTTTTATTCTAAAACATTATAAAAGTATTTATAAGAGACTGTGTTATAGTGTAATTTTAAGAGATCCTAGGCTACTCAAACATGTCTTCTTTAGAGATGTAAATATTAAAAGGGTTTAGTTATTTGTATGATTTTCACCATGTTTTGAGTAAAGAAATTACTTACACCAACAAAAAGTCTTTTTGACTTATAAGTACTAAAAAAACTTAACATCTCAGAAATCAATTAAAATGAAAACAAAATAATTTGGATTCATTTTTCATAATGATTAGATTGTTAAAATGACCATTTTTTTATAGTGTCGTATTGTACAATTTTAGAATGAACCTGCAAAATACTAAGAATGGAAGACTCCATTAGGGTGTTACCTATATGGTTTTAGTGGTGCAGCCATAAATGATAGAAAATGATCAAATAAAAAACCTTAAACACACTTGCTGAAATGACAACTTACCCCACTGGCTCTTGTGACACTGAATTGTGTAGGTTAAGACACAATATAACACACTAAATTATGTTATAGCTATTGTAACAATGAAATACATGAAATACAATACAATGAAATACATTGTTTCATATTGCAAAAAAACATAAAGCATAGTAATGGCATTTACTTAATATTTCAAATTGTAGTTGCCTTCAAATTGAGTGTTCCGTCTATGAAGGTATTTGGCAGTTTAGCAGTACTGTTGGACATTAAAGACCGTTTTTCACTTTTTTGTACCCTGGGAACCTAATATACTTGTGCAGTACCTGGTTTTCTGACAGTGTAATGCACAAAGGACTAAACCTTAAGAAACAGGCACTTAAACAAGTCTAAAGTTATGAAATAGTAAAAAAAATATTTCCTGCAAATGCTGAGTGCAAATTATAGGGGTATCATTTGACTTGGAGCCTCTAGGATGTTGAACCCAGTCCAACGCCAAAGAAAACAGTGTTTTTTTGCCAATGAACCAAAGTGAGCTGTTTTAAAAAATGAATAGATACAAAACAAATAGAAAGAAAGATTATAATTGTAATTAGAGCACAGGGGTAGTACATGACTATGTGTGAGAAATGTTGATATATCAAAAGCTGTGATATCTTATAAAATATATATGTGCTGGATTCCCACACCTGTGTATTGACCTATGTATAGGAAACTGGCATGTAAGTAAAATGACAAATTGGCATCATCAACATTGCTAGTAATTACAAAATAATACCCCATAATAATAATAATAATAATAATAATAATAATAATAATAATAACAACAACAACAACAACAACAACAACAACAACAATAATAATAATAATAATAATAATGTTTTTATTAATAGTTGTGTCTTCGGTGTCTGAAAATCAAATAAAATCTGCACTTTCAGAACTGCGCTATAACTACAATAATACTATAAAGTTGTGTTATTCTTTGGATATTGGCATGGGCATGTCTTCAGTCTCATGCCTACAACCATACCCAGGCCAACATTCATAGTAATACATTACTTCAAGTCTATTATTGCTATTGTACCACAGTTCTGAAAGATCTGAAAAAACTGTCCTGTGTGAGCACTGAAAGAACATCTACAGCAGAAATATAAGGGAACCAGTACTGCTAAAACCATTCAAGAAAAGTGTTCTAGCAGAGTCTGCTTTTCAGCCCTCTTTAATTTAATAAATATAATAAACACAGTTGTCTGAGTGGATGAGTGGCATTTACCTTTAAACTTGACAACTAAATTCAACTTAACTATCAGGACTACTAATGCTGACAAATTAATTGGCCTTCACATAAATGAGCACTTAAAACACATTATGACTTTTCTCTACACGAGTCCTTTGTTTAAGGTTACTGAAAAAACATTTTCGTTTGGATGGATGTCTCTAAAAAGCTGTGGATGCCCTCCAGCCAACACGTTGGCCAACTCCGTTTTAGGCTCGGGAGCTCAGCATTCACTCAGACTTGGCACAACCTATATGGACCGAGTGTAGGCCAAATCTGACTACAGGTAATCCTGGCGAATAGAACATCAGGACTGTTCCATTTCACAATATGAGGGCTGTACACTGTTTTCTGGATCTGGGCCAAGTGTGGCTTTCATTCGGCAGGTACCTCATATTTAATTGTAATATATATACATGATCATACTGCCAATAAATTGGAAACTCCATATGTTTTCTTGTTTATGAATTTTTTATTATGAACTGTTTATTTGTTTAGTTGGAAGGAATCACCATAGACTCACTTTTCCTTTTTTTTTTTAGATATATTTAAAGGTTATAAAATTAACACCCTTTTTGTTTTTGTTTTACACTTTCAAAAATTATTTTAGTAAAGTTTCTGAATCATAATGAAAGTAGACATAAAAGTGTGATAATATTACAAATAACACAATGAAGTAGGTCATTTATGGACTTATTTCTAATAGTTCTGCCAGATCTGGGACAGATGACTTGGGTCAGCTCTGGGCCACCATTCATTTTGGATCTGGCATGATTCCCACTGCTAGAGCTGGGCCAGATGTTTCATATCTGGCAAGCCAGAATTGGTCCAGAGTTGACTCTACTGATCACAAAACAATATTATTTTATTATTATTTATTTTATCATTTGAGGTAAAGTAGTTGAACAGAAATGCAAAATCAGAATCAGCTGACCTCATTGAGAGTACTCTGAGCATCATGTGAGATTAATAATGGTGTTTTTCTTTTCCCAATTAATTGATCAGGTGAAGTTGACCAACTAATCAATTATAGACATAACCATCAGTTGCAGCTCTATGCGGAAGCATATATTTTTTTCATGACAAAAAATATACCTCTGATCTTCTCCCCCTTTGTCCTCTGTCCTTTCAAGCAATTTTGAGGTGATTTGTATGTGTCTCATGTTGCATTTACTGGATGTGCAGAATTGGTGTTTTCTTCATGGGTATGTCTAAATCCCATCTGCTGCCTTTCATTTCCTATTCATGAAAGGATGGAGAGATGAAAACAACACTACTGTTTGAACACTTGAAATGCCAGGTTTGTTTAGCCTCAAATAACCCCCTATATAATTGCTTTCTGTTTCTCTCTTATTTGCCAAGAATCAAGCTTAATACAGCTTACCTCTTGACCATTGTAATGTGTTGAAAGACAACAGTCAGCCTTGTGCCAGTGTTCTCTGATGCAACAGGAAACAAGTCTAAATGTAATGAAACAATTGTCTAATGGATTTAATGTCTGTGAACTTACACAGTCTGAGCTGAGTACAGGTTTTAAAGGTTTGAGGTATGTCAATATGGTAATGTCCAGTCATAAAGTTATACCATGCACATGATCATGCAGAAAATATATAAATAAATGTTAAATATTACTTTAAATATGTAATTGGCACAACTGAAACATTCATACACGAGTTTATGCAGAACTATTCTGTTACAAGACATTATACAAAATACAAATTTTAACAGAATGCAAATGTAGCTCTGAATAACAGTCCAACAATACTAGTAATATTAAGTTTATAGAACCTCCCACTCATTTATTCATTCAGTTATCCACCACATTGTGAATGATGCTTGTCAGTAATAGGTTTTGGCCTACATGTAGATTGATCGTTAATTTTTCCACAATATTACATAGTTCAAGCATTTTCAGCTATATTGAAATGGCACATACTGACTTGTTCTAATAGCTATCGTGTGGTAAATCCTCTTTGGCCCCTCACATCAATAGGGGTTATATTAAACTATGAGTCTCTTCCAACGACCTTAGAATTTACAAGGAAACGAAGGGTTCAGTAAAGCACATTTTTTAGTAAAACATGACACCTTCTGGCGGTGTGATGATATGGCAATTTAAA
Organism: Acestrorhynchus altus; assembly: GCA_034509495.1. Lineage (NCBI taxonomy): Eukaryota > Metazoa > Chordata > Actinopteri > Characiformes > Acestrorhynchidae > Acestrorhynchus > Acestrorhynchus altus. The sequence goes on from CM067524.1 coordinate 14,357,260, forward strand.
TTAGCCTTGTATGTCAAGTTTACATGGAATGAAAGCTGATAATTCTATTATTCTAAAAGTGATTAATATGTCTGTATGAATGTATAAATGTATGAATTGAATATAAGCTCTACATAATAATAAACTTAAATATTGTACCTCAAAATTAAAATAAATTGTAACTGTTACGAAAGTTGCTTTAAATCTACAATTCTTAGCAATATGTGCAGAAAAAGTCTCAGAAATTGCCCTATGGTTTGATTCTCTACTTTAGGTTGTACAGCAGGTAAGAGAACTTGAGGAGTAGGAGTTTGAAACAGTACATCTAAATGAAGTTTTTCCATCAAGCACAACAATAAATGTCAAGAAATCCTTTTTAAAAAGAAAAACAAATTGAGTTATTCACTGTTTAACAGACAAATTGAAGAAAATAAGCTCATTACACAACTACAAATAAAAAATATAGAATAACTATCATTCAGTGCAATAATGGAGTACCCTGGTTTAGAACTCATGTTGGTTTGAGTATAATTTGTGAAGCATTTTTTCACCTGTTTTCACCTGTGACACCTGCAACATATACACAAATGAAGTACAGTGTGACAGACAGACAGACTGATCATATTCTCTATATAAGACAACAAAGTAAAATTATTAGAAACACTGAAGCTGCATTAGTTGCTGGCATTTTATTTTTGTTTAAATTATGAGTAGAAAGTGTTTAGAATAAACCAAAATTAGAATATCATTAAAAGGTTAATTTGTAATCACAATTTCATTCAAAAAGTAAATGTAAATTTGTATGTTTGTCATGTAAAGTGACATTTCAAGCCTTTTTTGTTTACTGCTTATCAGTATGAAATATATCACTTTAAAGGTAATGAATATAAAATATATGACAGTTTAATTTTTCAATTAAATGATCAAAATGCTTTTTCACAATATTCATTTTTTAGATGCACTAGTATATGTATATGGATTTATTGTTTTCATTTAGATAGATTTTGTTTAAACCAGCCTTGTGTCACTCTTCTACCCTGTTTGGGTCCCCTGTCTGTCCCTTCTTACTGTTTTGTTTGGGATGTCTCTGCCTGACCTCTGCCCTGTTTCCCACCTGTTTCTACTTTGTAGCCCTGCATATTTGATCAGCCCCAGGTGTTCCTTGTCTTGTTTGTGTATAAATGATCCAATGTTCATACTTCAAACTAGCTGATTGTGATGAACGAGGCTAGGTTCATTATATGTGCACATTTGACTGTTTATGCAGATTGGAGAAGGACCAACTACACTTAAAGTTCTTGGCTTAAATTTATAGATTTAAAAACATACATTAAAAATATTAATTTGGTGCAGGACCTAAACATAACGTACTGAGTCATTCTTTAAGGTCCATAACAAAATATTTAAGCTCCTTACTTGGAGTTAGGAAGAAATCTGAAACAATTCTGCCATTAGAGTTAGTAATGTGCAACAAGGCCAAAGATTCAGGAAGGCATGCAACCATCTAGACTATTCATCTATTAAATTTTAACCCACTGTAGTAAACACAGAATCCTCCTTTCCTCATCCCCTTCATGGCGAGCAGCACACAAGCTTTTGTTGACAAGTTGAATACTGAACCAAACTAGCCAACAAAACTAGACAGCAAACACAACAGTTACAAGCAATAATAACATCTTGCTAACATCCCCTTGACATGTCCAGCTATAGCTGCTGGACAATGAGCAAAATATCAAGCAGGTGCATCCAAACAAAACAAAACAAGTCAGCCAGTTAAATGTTACTATTTCTACAGAAAGAAGACCTGCTCTGCATCTGTGTTGCCTCTCTTTAAATGTTACACAGTTCTTGTAAAAAGCTTCCTGCAGTTACCCAAAGTTACATAGTGTAATACCAGCATTCCCAGCCCAGAGTGGGAATGGGAAATTCCTCCCATTACAAATCAATATACCATACTGATTTAAAACTTTAAGGGCTTGTACAGACTAGTTTACTCATACTAGTAAACACAGTGGACATGTTTTAACAATGTCCATGTCTGTAGACGTTTGGCAGTGAATTAGAGCAGCAGTAGTAGTAGTACGAGTAGAAGTAGAAGTAGTAATAGTAGTAGTAGAAGTAGAAGTAGTAAGTAGTCTGTCAAAGTACATCTGTCAAATGCAAGCTGTGTAAGAGTGGATGATATGCCTAATAAACTTGTAAACTATTGTATATGCTTAAGAGAAATAGCTTTATATACGATACGATATGATGACCACTCTAAAAAAGTGTAATGTTAAAGTATTAGTATGTATTAGGACCAAAACCAGTGCTATATATGAATTATTTACCTTTAATGTCAGTGTTTCTATAATATGAACAAGACTGTATTGTGTTCAGTCTCATCCCTCCAAGCCATTTTCACACACACCCCACACAGGCCCCCTCTTTTCTGGAGTCAAATTGTGTAAAGACAATGAGCTTGTATAAAATCTATCTCCAAAACCCCATGTGGTGAGTCAGACTGTGGGACCAGCAGAGGGCGGCCTTCTACTAATCATGGCCGTAATCAGGAAAGCTGCTGTCAGCTGTGCGGACTCTTCACAAGGCGTCTGCGTGCTCCACTCGTCCCGGTGTCACTACGCTTAAACTCCCCTCCCTCTTTCCCCTCCTAATACGCAGGCGTTATATTTCTCATTTCCTCCTCCAACACAGAGCTGTTTGCACGATGACTCTCCCTCCTATCTGTCTTTATTTATGACAGAGCGTCTGTCTCCGGCCTTGCTTTGTTCGCGGGGGATATATAAATGGCAACTATTTATTATTATTATTATTATTATTATTATTATTATTATTATTATTATTATTATTGTTATTATTATTATTATTATTATTAATCCCAGCTCTTAAAAAAAATCCCTACCCAGGTTGTGGCACCGACTATTAAAATCACTGGTCATATTTGAATCTTAATATAAGCTGATTACAGATTCAGTGACCATTGTAAGGAAAAAGCATTTCTTCCTCTTTTAACATCTGTGTAGGTTAATATACTAAAAGCAGCTGTAATGCATTTCTACACAATTATTTTCCATCCCCTCTCTTTAAACCAGCTCTTTTTCTTCTCTGGTCGATATATGTATTCTATTCTACGTGGCCGCCCTACATTGTGCCTCATTCAACAGCAGTCTTAGCTAAAAACACTGTTTTTAACTTGTCCTTGAGTGGGTGAGGTTTTGTTTTCTTGTGGGCAGTTGCGTGTTGGTTGTCCACGAGGTGGAAAAAGTTGAGAACACTGGCTGTAATATACAGTATTTTGTAAATTCAAACCAACGTGATCTAATTTGCAAGTAGCGCAGTGAACTGTGGAGAAAATAAATCCAACGACTATAGGAGATGTGTGTGTAAGGAGCCGCCCGCAACGCAGCCTGCCAGCCACCAGGGGGCGGTCGGCGACCAGTAAATCGAGCTAATCAATGCAAGTGCTTTCAGGTGCGGTTTTGTTCATATAAGGCTTGCCTCGCTCTGATTCCCCTTTCCAGCATTTACCATTAAACCCTTTCACTTCACCGAGCACCTTATACACTCATAAACTCTACACCCGATAAACCTCGATCAGCTCGAATAGAGGCGTGTATAAAGGGCCGCCCTCCATCCCAGCAAACTGGGTTTGAGCTCTGCTTGGAGCAGGTCTGCTTTGTTGGCATTTGACTCCAGAATTAAATATTCTCACGGTCCCAGCTGTGGTGGGTTTTCATATTAATTCCCACTTGGGTTATACCCAGTAACATTGTGGAGTGCAGTAAAACACGTGGGAAGCATTTCATTTAGATAATTTTAAGAAAGCACAAAAACATGTCAGAGCAGTGCAAGGTGGTCATCAAGACCAGAGAAGAAGCCACACAATAATGATAATCTTGTTTTATTTTGTATATATAGTATATTAACTATACTTTGTATAAACTCATTTTGCCAACAAGAGAGCACTTAATCTTCTTCACAAGATGGGAGAATACATTCTCCCATGGATCTTCGACCATTCCTCGTTGAACGACCTCTCTAAATAGAGCTCGGTGTTCTCCTATACACTCTCCTCTTCAGCTCACCCCACAGGTGACAATCAACTATTGGGTTGAGTTCTGGGGACTGACATGGCCATGAAGTGAGCTTGATTTTATTCCTTGTGAACCATTTTTGAGTAGATTTGGTCACATGTTTAGGGTCATTATCTTGTTGAAAGACCCAGTGAAGACCCATCTTCAGCTCTTGGGCAGAGGCCACCAGATTCGGATTTAAAATGCCCTGATATTTCAAAGAGTTCATGATCCCATATATCCATTAAAAGTTCCCCGGTCCTTTGGAGGAGAAACAGGCTCACAGCATCTCCGATCTTCCCCCATACTTAACAGTGGGCATGAGGTTTTTTTTCTGTGTACTCGTCCTTGGTGTTACGCCAGACCCGCTTAGAGTGTTTGTTGCCAAAAAGCTCTATCTTGGTCTCATCCCAGTTAAAATCCTGTACCGCTTTGCAAACTCCACCTGTTTACACTTATAAGTATAACTCAGGAAAGGCTTTCTCTGTGTATGCCTCCCAAACAGCTTGTTGGCATGTAGACAGCACCTGATGGTTGTTTGGGAGACCTTGTAACCCATAGATGCTACCAATTGATTCAATTCTCTTACAGTGAGCTTTGAAGAACTTTTTACTTCTCTTGCCATCCTTCTCACTGTGCGTGGTGGCAAGATACACTTGCGTCCTCTTTCAGGCTTGTTTGTCACAGTTCCAGATTGAACTTTGTGATGATTGCTCTGACTGTATATAAGGGCATCTGCAGGTGAGAGGCTATATTCTTGTAGCCATTGCCTGATTTATGAAGACACACAACTTTCTTACTCGCATGGTGTGTTCTCTTGTCTTTCCCATGTTTAAGATTAAGAGAAATAGGCCTCTGTGGAACGCCATGTTTATAACTCAGGTGAAACAGGAAGTGATGAATTACTAATTAAAGGTTCTTTAAATAAGGCACTTTATAAACTACAGTAGAAATGACATAAATGGTTCAAATACATTTAGTTCCAATAAATTATTATTATGGGTGCCAATAATTGTGGAACAGGTCATTTTATGGGAAATAATATTTCTTAGTCAGGATATTTCCTTTCTTTTTTTCTCTTGAGTTGAAGGTTGCTTTTTTCTAAATTGGCTTTTAACACATTTTAACCAGGGGTACCAATAATTTTGGAGGGCGCTGTATATATATAAGTGGGAGATATTTACCCCTTCTAACCCACTTCATGCGCATTTGTTGATGTAGAAAGATGACACAGTACCACCAGACATAAGTTGTAATGAACATGTTCTATTTCCACCAATATATATTGTGAGAACTCTTCATAAAAACCCCAAAATAATTCTGAACAAGACAAAGCAAACTTCGGTTCTATTACTGCTGAAGTGTCACGTCACGCCCTGGACGTGCTCTTTTGGCTCTTCCCCCAAATCCCTCTAAATGACCCCGTCTCACTTCTTACCAGGAGTTGTTTTTCTCTACTAGTTTTGAGTTTCAATTCTCATTTCAACCTTCTGCCCCTGCATACAAAGATAAGCCTGGGCTATGTTGCTGACACTTGTTGGTTTGTTACACACACACACACACACACACAAACAGAACAGACTGTTCTGTGCTTCACCCCCATCTTGTAAGCATGCACACACTTTATACAATTGTTATAATGACAAGATCATATAAGATTACAGTTCTAAACATTTACACTTATTTGATTACATATTTGAGTACTATTTTAATACATACTATTTTTAATAATCTGTGAATTAAACTCTGGGAATTAATAAAACAGTAAACTATCATCTTGCATTACATTTGCCGTGAAAATTATTTCATAAATTTGGTTTAATATGCAGCTTACCTCCCTGTAATAAATGTAATAGGCAGCTTTTAGTGTCAGTGTTAAAACAATAAAACAGAGTTTTTTAACACAGATACTTTGTGTTTAACAATATGCCCTTAGTTCTAATTCCTCTTGGTATTGCACAGCTCCATATATGACCATGTTTTCTTCATTGATCCTCTTCTGTACAGTTCTCCTCTGTTTGTGGCCAAAATTGAGAGCAGCATAGTTTACTTCATCAGTCTTCTGTAAAAAAAAGTTTTTACATGTTAACTATTTGATCATTGATTTGAAACCCTTTTTACTAATTCACATTTAAATACCACTTACATTATAACCTGCAGGACTGGATTCACCTGTTACACCTGCAAAAATTAGGCTCACATATGTAAGGCACCTTATAATATGCTGTAATAAGATTAAATGTTGGTTCTATCAAAAGTATTTTCTAACAATATCTGAATAAAAATGAAGTACCAAGCTCTACAAAAAGGATAAGACAATATTGTATTTGGATAAATGTATGTGGAAGACATGCTGTCCATGCTTGTCTGTAACATGATCATTTGTACCTGATCTGTTCTTCTTTAAGCTGTGACAGAGTAAAATGATGAGAATAACGAATCCCACATTGGTTGCTGCTAGTGCTGCTACTATGTATGCAAATACTTGCTCTTTCCCTAGAAATTCAAGGAAACATTGTTTAAAATGATGATTAACTGAAATATTTCCTTTTTCTTAGTTATTAGGGAATTAATGCACCATGATATTATTAGACTGCATGATATAATTCAATCATACTAAGTTCTAGGAATGAAACGAGTTTCAGGCAAATGTCTATAGAATATTATTACTGATATTAGTTAATGATCAGCTCACACTCACCATTTTTCTCATGATTGTCTGTAATTGTTGTGTTTTGTGAAATTGCTGTAAAAAATTCATAAATGATACATGTCATTTTATTTCAATATCAAAGATCTCTTTACTGTCCAATGAAAACATATAACTCCAAAATGGCAACTTTATAGGAGAAGACAAAAGTCTCATAAACTCTGAACAGCATTTTATGTAAAATAAAGAGTGGGTTTTTCTAATTTTAGAGAGCCATTTCTATGGGTTTGTTCATCCAGAATAATTTAGACAGTGCACACTGCAACTTCATGGTTCAGAAAATGAAGAAAATTTGAGATACACTCAAATTTCATTGGATGATAAGGCATAATAAGATAAGAGAAACATGTTTTCACTTTAAACTGTGAAAACAATGAGAGGGAAGGGTCTGTTCTTTCACGAACGGAATCAAGTTATTTTTCTATGGCATCACTCAAAAACCATCTGAAGTGCCGTTATTTTATATAGTCTATATTTGTTAGTTAGAAAATACTACATAAACAGTTCTCTAGTATGGAAAGCAATTAGAGTTAAACCAACCAAAGCAACAGTGCTTGTATCAACACTAATCCAATGAAAGAAATGATATGTATTTCTCTAAATTTTAATGTTTTACAAAAAGTCTGAATCCCTGAAAATTCATACATACCATCAGCATGTTCTTCAAGAACCAGTTTTGTCCCATTTCCAAAAAAAAAATTTCCATAATTATATGTTCCACAAATATATGTTGCGATATCTGTCAGTTCCACTGATGAAAAAGACAAATTGAAGTTTTTTTGGTTCCATATAACTTTGAGTCTGGAATCTTCTTCAAATAGTTTGCACATTTCCACTTTATCCACAAATGATTTAGCTGTAGCTATACACACTGGAGGTGTATTACGAGGAATTTTCATCCAAAATACTGAAAAGTGCCCATCTAGTAAAACATGGCATGCAAGACTGGCAGGGAGTCCATGCTTTACCCTCACTGTTGTCTCCAGTTGTAAAGTAAAACTTCCAAAAGCATGTCCACCTTTAAATCACAGAACACAGAAATAGTAGTGATCTGTTAAATACCATAAAGAGAACTTCACAAACTTAAACATAATGAATAAACTACATAATACATTTTAGAGTGTATTGGATAGATTGAACAGGTAACAAGCAGGTGTACTCACACTGGGTAATGACTAGAAAAGTCAGATATAATAATCCAGTCATTTTGAGATTGGCTACAAGAAGACCTTTCTCCCCTCTGTAAATTCATCTAAATGTAAGTTCTGCCAACAACGAGGAAGGATAAAGGGGTGGAGCGTTTTCAATTGTACATGCAGTGAAATGATTGGCCAGTTGGGTTGCTCTACATTCCGTTAGACATGCTATGCAAAAATAAGGTCAAGAAATTGGTTTGCCTTGAATGAAGAACTAGCCCATGTGAATTTCTAGAACTGCATATTTTATATTATAAGTCCATATCGGATCTTAACCGTTTTGTTTTTCTATTTGGGAGTGTTGTGAGCCTATATTAATCTGGCAGTATGTAAAATCAATGTAATTAAATAAGTAATGTAATCAAATAAGTGTAAATGTTTAGAACTATAATCTTACATGTGTATCTGTTGTTATAACAATTGTATAAAGTGTGAACATGCATACAAGATGAGAGTGAAGGACAGAACAATCATTTCTTCTGTGTGTTTGTCTGTGTGTGTGTGTGTGTGTGTGTGTGTGTGTGTGTGTGTGTGTGTGTGTGTGTGTGTGTGTGTAACAAACCAATAAGTGTCAGCAACGTAGCCGAGGCTTATCTTTGTATGCAGGGGCAGAAGGCTGAGAATTTTGGGGTGCGCCTGGCAGGTGCAAAAGCTTGAAACTAGTAGTGAAAAACAACTCCAGGTAAGAAGTGTGACGGGGTCATATACAGGGATTTGGGTGTAGAGCCAAAAGAGCACATCCAGGGCGTGACCTGACACTTTATTAGAATTAGAACTAACGTTCTAAACTGAAGTAAACTGATGTTTGCTTTGTCTTGTTCAGAATTCTTTTGGGCTCTGTTCGAAGAGGTCTCCCAATATACAGTATATATTGGTGGAAAATACGTGTTGATTACTGCTTATGTGTTGCACTCTCAAAACCAACCTGACGCCGAGTTCTTTCACTTAATGCAACTTTATTCGTCCCAGTTCAGTTTTTGAGTTGTTCACACGAAGCAATCCACCATCACATACCACAGGTGTTCACTCAGCATCACCCGCGTTACAACTCTCTCTCTCTCTCTCTCTCTCTCTGCACACCTTTCCACTGACGTCATCGGTGAACTGTGACTCAGGACTATAAAATAATAATGTATTAAACAAATATGCAAAAATAAAAACAACAACGCTCAAATCCATTTGTTTCTTACAACTTAAATTTGTTTCAGCTAAAATAAAAAATAACTAAATTCAATTATTTTCAAGTCGCAACATATGCCTGGTGGTACTGTGTCATCTCTCTACAAAATCAAAATCAACAAATGCACATGAAGTGGGTTAGAAGGGGTAAATATCTCCACTTCAACAGGAGAAAGCATTGAAGTGAACCCCAATATAAGTCTTGTTGGTTCCGAGTAAAATGAAAGACCCGTACTTCAGCACCATGTTATCTTTGGGTAAAGTTTTACCTAGGCTAATTTTGCAGGATGTTGTCATAGTTTAACCCACCTTTATTCAAAAAAAAAATTGAAAAAGTATTTTTAGGAGAGGGTCACATGCCAGATGTTCTGAACTCATTTAAGGTGGGTTTTACTAATATATTTTAGTACTCTGTGAAATTTATATTAAGTTATCTGTAATGTTCTGTAGCTAGTGTTATATTTGTTTTTCACCATTAGACTTCAGTAATATGCTTCCATTTTTTGTGCTTTTCATTATGGACAGAATGTGTAATCTGACTAATAAATGTGTTCCTATGTAGCTAATGTCATTCATGATGTAGTGCTATTATTAAATGTGAATGAAAATGTAAACATGCTTGCAATGTCTTAGGCATTTAACCCATCTACTTAGAGCAGGGGTCGGTAACCTGCGGCTCCGGAGCCGGCTCTTTCATCCTTATACTACTGCTCCGCGTGGTTTTATTTAGTTCTAAATTGGAAGACTATTGTGATCTTCAAATATAAAAGTAAAAATATATTTTATTATTTTTCAAAATATAATTCAAAATAAGCGTCACACTGGCGTAAGCAGGTCTACCCGCCAAAAGATGGCAGGTGTAAATCAACCTGATCTTTGACACAGCTGATAAAGACATGTGAGTGTCCAAATTCAAATGCTTGACAGAGGATCTTGAAGATCCGTCAGAAGGCCACTCTTGTTCAGAATCACAAATGGAGTGATATTGAGAACCTGAAGACTGGACAAACTGGTATTGGAAACATGGATGTCCATCCCTGAGACCTACATAAACATGAAGAAATATGCATTTGAAGTCCTGTTGATCTTCAGATACACATATGTATGTGAGCAGCTGCTCTCCACCATGAACTCCATTAAAAACAAACATGACAGCTTACAGTCCTGTAAAGGTTATAGTGACTTTGTACAGCCCCAATTTACAGATGTTCTGCGCAGAGTTTCAGGAGCAGAAGTCCCATTTACCATCTCAAATAAATCATCTTTTTCTTTCGGCTGCTCCCTTTAGGGTTCGCCACAGCAGATTATCTGCCTCCATCTTGCCTATTCCCTGCCTCCTCTACTGTTACACCAACCATCTCCATGTCCACATTCACTACATCCATAAACCTCCTCTGAAGTCTTCCTCTTCTCCTTCTGCTCGGCAGCTCCATTCCTAACATTCTTTGTCAAATATATACACTGTTCCTCCTCAACACATGTCCAAACCATCTCAACTTGGCCTCTCTAGTTTTACTTCCAAACTGTCCCTCTGATCTGATCATTTCTAATCTTGTCCGTCCTTGTCACTCCCAATGAAAATCTCAGCATCTTCATCTCCACCACCTCCAGCTCAGCCTCCTGTCTTTTAGACAGAGCCACAGTCTCCAAACCATACATCATAGCAGGTCTCACTACTGTCTTGTAGACCTCCCCTTTCACTCCTGCTGCTATCCTTCTGTCACACATCAGCCCTGACACCTGTCTCCACCCACTCCATCCTGCCTGCACCCTCTTCTTCACCTCTTTTCTGCACAGTCAATTGCTCTGGATGGTTGACCCAAGATATTTGAAGTCATCCACCTTTACAACCTCTACTCCTTGCATCTTTACCTTTCCACCTGCCTCCCTCTCATTCACACACATGTATTCTGTCTTGTCTCTACTGACCTTCACTCCTCTCCTCTCCAGTGTAAACCTCCATCTCTCCAGGTTCTCCTCCACCTGCTCTCTACTCTCACCACAGATTACATAATCTGCAAACATTATGGTCCATGGAGCCTGACCTCATCTGTCAACCTGTCCATCACCATTGCAAACAAGACGGTACTGAAAGCTGATGCTTGATGTAACCCACCTTCACCTTGAAACCATTTGTCACTCCAACTGCACCACCCTTACCTACCTTTCAGCCACACCTGACTTCCTCATACAGTACCAGTTCCTCTCTTGGCAACCTATCATATGCCTTCTCTAGATCCACAAAGACACAATGTAGCTCCTTCTGACCTTCTCTGTACTTCTGCTCTATCTCTCTGTTGAGCCAAGTGATACAAGTCCTTTAATCCTTCTTTACTGTCCAGCTCCTCATACAACTCATCAAAGGCCTGAGCATTTGCCTTTCCCACCATTCTTTTCGCTATGCGACTAGTCTCACAGTATTCCTGCCTACTTCATTCATCTCTCCGGTTATCCCACTTTTTCTTAGCTGCCTTCTTCTTCCAAATACTCTCCTGGACTTCCTCATTCCACCACCAACGTTCCTTGTCTTCTATCCTCTGACCAGATGAAACACATTCTTGCCAATTTCTCTCCCCAACTTGGCTGTACTTTCCCGGTCCTCAGGTAGCTCCTCACTGCCCCCAAGGGCCTGTTGCAATTTTTCCCTGAACTTCCTGCAACCATCCTCCTCCTTCAGATTCCACCATGTAATCTTTGGCTCTGTCTTCACTCTCTTCCTCTTCTTTGTTTCTACTCTCATTTTACAGACAACCACCCTATGCTGCCTTCTTACACTTTCCCCTGGAACCACTTTACAATCTCCAATCTCTTTTAGGTGGCATCTCCTGCTAAGGATATAATCTACCGGTGTGCACCTCCCTCCACTCTTGTATGTCACCCTGTGTCCTTCACTATTCTGAAAATGTGTTCACTACATTTTCCATCCTCTTTGCAAAATCTACAACCATCTGACCTTCTGCATTTCTGTCTTTCACACCATACATACCCAGCACCTCTTCATCCCCTCTGTTCCCTTTATCAACATTGCCATTGAAGTCTGCACCAATCATCAATCTGTCTAGGGACACCTTCTACCACTCCATCCATCATACTCCAAAATTTATCTTTCTCCTCTAACTGACAACCAACCTGTAGTGCATATGAACTTACAACATTCAAAATTACACCATCAACTTCCAACTTCAAGGTCCAGGCTCCACTGCATGCTCCAAAAGCCTAAAGCTGATATAAGGATGACAGCTTTTTTTTTTTTTGCTTTTGTTTGCTATGTGGATAATTATCCACTTAAATTAGTTCAGTTTTTTAATTCATTTGAATTAAAGATTTATTTGGTTATTTTTTTCAAAAATCAAAATGTTCAAATGTTTTCATTACATAAATTAAATTTTCTCTTCATGGCACTTTGTGGATTTCATAAGCAACACTCTGTAGTTGTTTAAACAAAATGTAAAGGTAAGAAAAAGCAATATATACAGTGTTCATATATCTTCATTTTAGATGTCAAAAAGTGTTTGCGGCTTCCAATGTTTTGTTTTCTGTGGAAACCGGATCCAAATGGCTTCATGGGTGTTAAAGGTTGCTGAACCCTGACATAGAGAAACACACACATACCTTTTCCGAGTCAATGATGACCCACCGACCTGGGCCGATGAAATGCTAACCTTGAGCTCCTCTATCCCATCTGAGAAGGACCCCAAGCTCTTCTGCCACTACAACTGCTGGGACTAGTTTCCCACCTGCCTCCACCAACTATGTACAAATTTACACAGACTCAAATTAGTTGCTACCGGTACTATTATGTCCACCAGTGAACTAATATTACTTCAGTACAACCGAGTACACATCTGTGGACCCCACAACCATGTGTGGGTCCAGTGTCCCCTAACTAATTACGTATATATAGTTTGACCAGAGGAGGAAGGTTCCCTGAGCGTGGTTCCTACCAAGGTTTCTTCTTCTTGCTCTGATGGAGTTTTTCCTTGCCACTGTTAGCCTTTGGCTTGCTCACCAGAGGATTTGTGCATGTGTTGTTAACTTTTATATTTTTTGATTTCTGTAAAGCTGCTCTGTGACATCAGTTGTAAAAAGTGGTATACAAATAATTTTTGATTAATTGAATTATTTATATATTTGTTGATTTATTTCTGTATTTCCACATTTATTTATTTACGTATTTCTGTATGTTAATATGTTTACTTCCTCTGTCTCTGAGAGAATGTGAAGTTGGAAGACTGTCTAAAACACTTATGTCCAGTGTCCACTGATAGCACTGTGCAACTAAACTAGCAACAAGCTGCAGGTTGTTGCCACTCATTTATTTAAATCATTTAAAACTAGCAAGATTTCATAAATAATACATTTATACCCTTAACATTAATTTTGTCTCAATACTATGACACTAATCTTTGGATTGTTTCAGAGGAAGTATTTCCTTTTGTGCTGTACCCTCATCTACTTAGACATCAGATTCATCTGACCTTGAGCACAAGGAAAAAAACTCAAACCACAAAACTGAGTTTTATTGATTTTCATTTATTTTGACACCAAACAGAACTTCAGTGTGCCAATCTAGGCAGTTTCCCACATTAGGACAATTCACCATTCATACATTTCATTCTCACAAACCGACAGTGAAGGACATGATGCAGCTTTTGTTTCACATTCATCTATTTCATAAAGAAAAGTCAATTGAGTGTTATGATCAACATATTCAGCATTATGTACAGAAACACTGTTCTTTACATAGAAATACACATTGATTTCTCCACCATGTTATAATTACTCTTGGTGTCGCACAGCTCCATATATGACTGTCATTTCCACATTGGTACCCTTTTGTACAGTTCTCCTAAACTGAGGGCAGTATAATTTACTCTTATATATATTAGTCAAGTCAAGTCAAGGTCAAGGCTTTTTTATTGTCATTACAACCGAGTACAGGTACACAGTGCAATGAAATTGCGTTACTCCGGAACCAAGGTGCAACATGGAGCAGCAATACAATTGGACGACATAAAGTGCAAACAGTGCAATAAATACAATAAATACAGTGAACAAGAGACAGTTCAACAGACAGGACAGGACAGTACAATACCGTTTGGTACAAAGAAGTGAGATGAATGGTGGGAATAAGGTGCAAGAGATATGTAACATACTGTACATCTAGATGTGCATGATAACAGCAGTTACTGAGGTAGAAGTGTAATTCTTGGTGTGCAGCAAATATTGCTGATAGGATGGGGATGATCCAGTCTCTGTGTGCCGAGTGCGTGTGTGTGTGTGTGTATGTGTGTGTAGAGTGCTGGGTGGTTTACAGTCCAGTGTTTTGTGTTGGTGTGGTTTATGTGGTGTGAAGAATGGTGTGAGGTTCAGTTTCAGCTCTGTCTCAGTGAGTTGTGGACTCTGACTGCCTGGTGAACAAAGCTATTGCAGAGTCTGGTGGTGGAGGCTCGGATGCTCCGGTATCGTCTGCCGGACGGCATCAGAGTGAAGAGACTGTGTGAGGGATGGGTTGGGTCATCCACAATGCTGGTGGCTTTGCGGAGGCAGCGAGAGGTGTAGGTGTCACTGATGGAGGGGAGAGGGACTCCGATGATCTTTTCTGCTGTCCTCACTATCCGCTGTAGGGTCTTGCGATCCGTGATGGTGCAGTTCCCAAACCAGACGGTAATGCAGGTGCTCAAGATGCTCTCTATCGTCCCTCTGTAGAACATGGTGAGGATGGGTGGTGGAAGGTGTGCTCTCTTCAGTCTCCGCAGAAAGTAGAGGCGCTGCTGGGCTTTCTTTGTTATGGAGCGGGTATTGAGGGACCAGGTGAGGTTCTCTGCTATGTGAACACCGAGGAACTTTGTGTTCCTCACAATCTCCACTGCAGAGCCGTTAATGTTCAGTGGTAGGTGATGATTTCCTGGTGCTCTTCTGAAGTCAACAACCATCTCTTTGGTTTTGTCAACGTTTAGAGATAGGTTGTTGGTTCTGCACCAGTCTGTTAGCCACTGCACCTCCTCTCTGTATGCTGACTCGTCGTTCTTGCTGATGAGGCCAACGACAGTTGTGTCATCAGCGAACTTGATGAAGTGATTTGAGCTGTGCTTTGCAGTACAGTCATGAGTCAGCAGAGTGAAGAGCAGTGGACTGAGCACACAGCCCTGGGGGGCACCAGTGCTCAGTATGGTGGTACTGGAGGTGTTGTTACCAATCCTGACTGACTGAGGTCTCTCAGTCAGGAAATCCAGGACCCAGTTGCAGAGGGAGGAGTTCAGGCCCAGCAAGCTCAGTTTTCCGATCAGGTGTTGAGGGATGATGGTGTTGAATGCTGAACTGAAGTCGATGAACAGCATTCGGACGTAGCAGTCTTTGTTGTCCAGGTGGGTGAGAGCCAGGTGGAGTGCAGTTGAGATGGCATCGTCTGTTGATCGATTTGGACGATACGCAAACTTCAGTGGGTCCAGTGAGGAGGGGATCTGGTTCTTGATGTGCCTCATGACCAGCCTCTCGAAGCACTTCATGATGATGGGAGTAAGTGCAACGGGACGGTAGTCATTGAGGCAGAACACTTGAGACTTCTTTGGCACAGGAACGATGGTGGACGTCTTGAAGCACGTTGGCACAACAGCAGTGCTCAGAGAAATGTTGAAGATGTCCGTGAGAACATCTGCGAGCTGTTCAGCACATCCTCTGAGCACTCTGCCAGGTATGCTGTCTGGTCCAGGGGCTTTCCGTGGGTTGACTCTGAGTAGAGTTCTCCGCACGTCGGCTGAGGACAGGTGCAGTATCTGGTCGTTTGGAGAAGGTGTGGTCTTCCTTGCTGCCGTGCAGTTCTGTGCTTCGAACCTTGCGTAGAAGGTGTTCAGCGCGTCTGGGAGGGAGGCATCGCTACTACAAGCAGGAGAAGGGGGCTTGTAGTTGGTGATGGTCTGGATGCCCTGCCACATGCGCCGCGTGTCCGCAGTGTCCTTGAAGTGGTTGTGGATCCTCTCTGCGTAGGTGTGCTTTGCCTCTCTGATGCCCCGGGAGAGCTTGGCTCTAGCTGTTCTGAGGCCTGCCTTATCGCCTGACTTGAAGGCCTTATCCCGGTTTCTCAGCAGCTCACGTACCTCTGCAGTCATCCACGGCTTCTGGTTGGGGCGTGTTGTGATGGTTTTGGAGACAGTAACATCATCAATGCACTTGGGATTTACTGGGATGTCATGGACATCCCAGTAAATATTTAATTTTTTTTAAAAAAAACATGGACATACATATCAATATTTGATATTTGCAGATGAAGGTGGAGTAATTGTTAACACAGTGACATTTTGACTTTACTATAATTTATGAAACATAATTTATTCTATGGAAAAAAAGAAACTCTATGCCCTAAATTAAAGGTGGGATTTCCCCATTTTCTAGAACAATCTTTCAGTGTAAAAAAAAAGGTGGTGGTCATAGTAATGTGTAAAACTGAAAACAATGGCAGAAAGTGAAGGGCATACTGATCCAGCTTTTGTTTTGACAATTGATTTATTTACATAAAATTCTGTGTTTTAGCTATAAATTAAAGCCAAATTAATCGGGAACTATGTCTCATGGTGACAAGTATCAGTTGGGCTTTTAAAAAAATCAGGACTAATTTGCTAAACTATCATAAATATATTTAATCATAAGCATATAAACTTTAATTCATAGGAAGCTGCCAAGGATCAGTTGAGCTATCCTATAAAATCAGGGTTAACACTGTCGAGTCTGATGTGCTCATACAGCATTTTAATCAGATCATTCCATTGAAACTATGCGTGGACATCTGCTCTGAATTGTAACTCCTCTTTGTGTTGCACAGCTCCATATATGGCTGTGGATTCCATATTGGCCCTCTTCTGTTCAGTTCTTGGTTTCTTTTGAAAGGACAGAACAGCATAATTTACTTCATCTGTCTTCTGTTTTAAGAAGAGAAGTTTCATAATCTTAGTAGTATTCACTTGAAAAGACATCAAATTTATCCAGAATATAAATGATACACAGATTGCTTCAGACAGTTTTTAATTATTTATACTCTTAACCATTAGAACCCTAGGCCAATTTTGTGGAATTTTGTTCCATAGTTTAACAAAGATTTATCCACCTGAAAATGAGAAAAGTAGTTATAGGAGGCCATCACACAGACCAGACTTTCTTATTTTCAGCCAGGAGATCCTAGGTACATAAATTTGTCTTTATTTGAGATTTTTTAAAAGGATTTGGGCCTATATTGTTGTGTTTTTCTTGCTTATAAGGACTATAAACATGTTATGATATTATAATAATTTTTGTTATTTATGCATGTTATTAGTATATTAGTATTATCCCTGCTTTTATTCTGTCTAAGCAAACCAGACCCTTCCTTTTACCTTTCCTTTCCTTTTATTTTCCTCAACAACCCAATATCTGGGTCAGTGATGTCATCTCTCACTGATCAATCAGAGTCTGTGGACAGAGCAGTAAACATGCACTTGAAGGCTCATTTTGAAAATTAAACTGTGATTTAATTCAGCTGGATAAATATGATCTTTGACTTGACCATTGCAGAACATTGCATACATAAGGAGTACCTACAGGCCTGGTGTCCAATTTACAAATGTTATGTCATTGGTCTCTTTTGACCCATGCTCTCTGGATGAACTATGCTATATCACACCAGGAAAGAAATTAAAACCCTTTTTTTAGATGTCACACAGATGGTCCTTGTAGACTTTGGCTGTAGAAAAAGATTTTCCCTAATGGTCAACCACAGAATAGTGTGTCCCTATTGGACACAGCAAATCTGAAATCAAGCACTGGTGAGATTAAAGACTGTGTTAATATGTGTTCTGTTCACAGGTGAAACTAACAGCAAAAATATCTTTGACTGTTTTCATTTTTCTCTTTATGAATGCAATGATGTTCTCTCCTATTGATGGTTTGATTGTTGATTATTTTATGCTTTGTTTATATTTTATTTCTCACCACATAATCAAATTTATGCCTATTTGTTTAACCAAAGATGTAACAACTTCTTTGTGACCGTAGATTAACATCAACAATGAGTTACGTTTCTTTCTTCAAGTTCCCTCCTTTGGCAAAGTTTGCAGAAAGGTCCTAGGTTCCCAGATGAGAAGTAAAGATTGATATTCATGGCTTGAGTATTCTGAGTCTCTATTGATAGATTTCTGGTATTAGATGAGAGTCAGTTTGACCTCACCTGACGCCCATTCATTAAACTATGGTAACTGATTAATTCCTTGCTCTTTCAGTTGGGTTTATATTGTGTAATTATAGTACAATCTGTATCACTACATGCTACAATTCCAATACCTCACATTGTGATGGTGTTTGTTCAAGAATGAGCAGTGTTATCCTGACCAAGGTTTGTGTTTGTGCAATACTGTTTAAATTTAGTTCATTCTGGATTCACACTGCAGGTTATTGAGTGCAATAATTAACTTTACTGCAATCCTTTCTTCATCACTTATTTCAGCTACGTCTCACTATACTTGACATTGATTGGTATTGGTGTTCCAAATTCTGCCTGCCTGCCAGAATCTGCTTGCATGTTGCATGGCAAGATGAGCAGGGCAGATTATCACTGAATTCCTTTCATTTCTATTTATAAATAAGGGGTAATCTACAGCAGATACAGGCATTGCAACCATGGCATTTTGTACCCAAACTGCTGTATGATACACATGTACACAAACTGGGATTCAGATTTTGGTTGGTTCTTTTTCCTCTTCTGTTGTTTGATTTGTGATGATAGCATTTTTTTTTCTTTAGTTATGTTAAAAATTTTAGTCCCCGTCCCACAAAAGCCTGCTGTGTACAGGGCTCTTGTAATTCTTGTCAGGTGCCTTCACTTCAGCAGAGTCCTGTAGCTATGTTTGTATCTTTATCTCTAATTCCTTTACAATGCCATTTGGTCTTAATTTCAAAGCTTTTATTTAGATTCACAGTATAACATGTGAAGGTACATAATAAAGGCAAATACATAAAAGTTAAAGGAAAATTGCACACCTATTGTACCCTAGCTTATATATTATTCTACCCTTTTTTTTTAATAGGACATGGAGCAGAATATTTGACCAATCAGCATTCAATGCTTAATATTTTTAATAGAAAATGTACTTGCATCTTTTCTTGCCAAACAAAACCATTTTGATCATTTCAGTTAAGCAGGGGAGATTTTTTTATGATTATCAGACTATCATATACAATTAAAAAAAATCCAGTTATTTTCAGAGGGACTGTTATTACAGTTCACTTGTAACCACTTTGATTGTCACTCGCAGTCCTGACTTCATCTGTAATAATAGAGACATGATGTATAATATAAATGGAGTGGTAATTCTGGCAATATAATGTGATATAACTAAATTAAGTTAACTTGAAAGTTAGAATGGTAGAATTTTACACATACAATCACATATCAATAATACTTGTGTTGGTATGTGTTGGTTTATATTAGTAAATATGACATTGATTATTACAGCTTTTTCATTCATACCTGATCTTTTCTTCTTTAAGAGTACAATGATGAGAAAAACTGATGCCACATTTGTTAATGCAGCCAATGTCATCAGTAGATATTCAAAAACTGAAAGTTCAGAAGAGAGTACACTGGAATAGTGCTACCATAAAAAAATTATATGACCTTATAATAGTATAATAGTTCATGGTATATTCACATTTTGAATGGTACTCATTTCCTGTATAACATTTGCACCAAAGAGCAAAACTGTTTGCATAGTTGGTTGTACAACAGTAGAATAATATCACACCTACCATTTTTTTCTGCATTGTCTTTGGATGGTATGTTTGGGGAAACCTCTATAATGAAAAACAATCCAGTACATTTACATTTACTGTACACAGTAACCTTACTTTTTATAGGCAAATTTACATGCAATACACAACAACAGCCCTGCCCTGCAAGTTTTAACTTCAACGCATGCCATGCAACTCTGAAAGGCTTGTTAATGAGCTGATTAATTGAATTACATGTAGTGATAGCATAGAACACTAAAATATATAAAAGTTTTGGTATTTTGTGAAAATGTTTTGTACTTAAGAATATGCAGATGATCAATATGACAAGAAATACAAGTTCTTCCAGTAATACTTAACAAAACATATGAACTGAAGATATTTCATACTTACCATTTGCATCTTCATCAAGAATCAGTTTTGTGCCATTTCCAAAACTAAATGGCCATATCTGTATGCTCCACAAATGTATGTTGCATCATCTGTTTGTTCCACTGCTGCAAATGACAAATTGAAGTTCTTGTGTTTCCATGTGACTTTGATTCTGAAGTCGTTTTAAAATTTCACATCCACAAATGTCCGAAAACCTCCCATATAGATGAACATTGCACTGAAGACTGGTGGAGAGTCCAGACTGTACCTTCACTGTTGACTCAGGCTGTGAGACAAACCTTCCAAAAGCACCTTAAAATCCCAGGACACAATCAAATCAAATGCATTGATTCTTTACTGACTACAAAAAACCCCCAAAAACCCAAAAAACAAACAAAAATAAAATATTGGTTTACATAATAAAAAACTGAATATGGATCTTACAATTTTATACTTAAACTCAAAGACTACACTTTATCTGCCAGTAAAACTTTTACAAAATGTAATTGCTGTT
Source organism: Acestrorhynchus altus (assembly GCA_034509495.1). Taxonomy (NCBI): domain Eukaryota; kingdom Metazoa; phylum Chordata; class Actinopteri; order Characiformes; family Acestrorhynchidae; genus Acestrorhynchus; species Acestrorhynchus altus. Next base: position 14,378,038 of record CM067524.1, read on the forward strand.
TTTTTATAGGTGGAACAGATACAGCTACAAACACATGACTGGATTGAAATAAGGGCAAGAACAAGGGTACAGATGGGGATACTGGTCTGGAAATCCCGCTGCCTCCATAGTTTAGGAAGTCAGTCCTTCTGTCAGGGTTGGTAAACTGGACAGACAAAGACTAGAGAAGTGGAGGTAAACAGGACTGTGAAATGGACTGACAAGTGACAGACATGTCATAGTGTTTTACTGAGTAAATAGAGTAGATTTAATCACTTGGACCAAAACTGAAGTATTTAATGTACTTTTCAATGTCATTTCTGTAAAAAAACAAAAACAAAATATATTTCAATTATGTTATTTTGGAACCAATAATTTGTACTAAAGCCCTGCTAAAATACAATCAAAATTATACTCTGGTAAGCACAGTGGTAGTATTATAGAAGAATTATTTAAGTACAGTTTTAATGTGTTTACTGTTCACGCAGGAAGCTCAGACACTATCAGACACGATCAGGCGCTAAAATAAATTGTATTAGAAGAATTTTGAATGGTTCCAAAAGGTGATTGTCTTTTGTGCAGTTATTTTCTGAAAACAGCAGAATCTGGAATGCAAAGTTGAGATGTTAAGAAGTTCTGTTTACTAGTTCTGACAAACCACACACCTTTCAACTTTTGCAATGTAAAAATAGCATATTTTTCACTTAATCACTTAATAATGAAGTACCTAATTAATTAAGTACATAAACACTAATGATGAGTTCAGATGTCCGTATGAGGTGTGTTAAAAAAATATCCAACCATTCACGAGTAAAAAAATTAAGCTAGGTAGGTGCACCTAATTTGGTATGTAGGTGATCCTAATGCAATCCCTTAGTCCTTCTCTCTTCAGTCTCTCTAATGTTTGTTGCAATGTATTAATTTAAATAAACTGCTGAGCTAAGCTAATAATAGGACCTATGATGTATTACAGTGTATACCATTTTGAACACAAACAGCAGGAGTAAATTACACTTGGCTTGCATTCATGTACAAAACTGTATTCAGGCAAAGGATGCCGCCAATGTACTACTAGCTAGTGTTCACAAATTAATAAATAGCTACTAGCCAGCAAGAGAGCATCAATCCCATCCTAAAGTTCATTAAGGAAATAACCTTGGGAAATAACATTCATTAAAGAATTAGAAGAATCAGAATGTATTATGCTGCTTGCAGGAAGCATCCACTATTTGCCCGAAAAAAAAAAGGAAAAAAAAACATGCAAAAAACAGGCAAACATTTGTATTGGCATCTTAATCTAGTTAGTGAGCCAGTCAATAAAAATGCTTTTGTTTTGTCTTTTATATATCAGCCTTTACATTTTCATTTCATTCTTTGGTTTTTATATTGTAGCTAGACAAACATGCTTTGTGTGAGAAAAAGATCTAACTGGTAGATTTAGGGAACCAGCCTTGTAACTGGAAGGTTGCTGGTTTGATTCCCTGAACTGGCAGGACAGGAATGAAGTGCCCTTGTGCAAGGCACTTAACTCTCCAGCTGCTCCCTAGGTGCCATGAATAGGGATGCCCACTGCTCACTGCCTCCTAGTGTGTATGTGTGTATATCACTGTGTGTGGATGGGGTAAATGTAGAGGACAAATTCCTGTGTGTGCAGCACAGTGTGTGGCTATGCTTCCTTTGCACCTAATGGGAACTGTTATTGAAGAAAGTGTCCATTCATCACATGACATTACCTCTGTCTTTTTGCCCTCTTCTCTTCATTTTTTTACTCCCCTGAGCACAGGAGGGCTTGGACTAGTTGATGGAAAGAGATTGGATTGGCACTGGGTGGCATGATTGTGCTGCAGGTAGTGTGTGTGTGTGTTTGTGAGTGTGTGTGTGTGTGTGTGTGTGTGTGTCTGTGTCACCTATGTGTTGACCCTTAACCAGTGACATTCTCTGGGAAGAGGACATGCATTTACCCTTGCCTTCATTTCTGGTACAGCTTGAGGGAGACAATAAGGTGTTCTCTATAGACCCTTTTGATTTTCAGACCTACAAATGTGTTCATCTCTGGAGCCATGGTGTCACATAAACCACACCTCTGTTTCTTTACATACAAACGGTAAATGCAGCATTGGATATAACAGTCATTTAATTTTCTAAATTTAATAATTTATTTACATTGAGGGGTAAAGGGTTGCAAGGTTGTGCTCTGGGACCTTGTCAGGAGCCTGCCCATGATGGTTTCCTCCAGGTATTTCTTCAGAGTATCTTGTAATAAATGTAACCAAATGTTCAGTGTTACAGATCCACTCCCTGTTGTACATCCTCCTCAATGTTATAAAATTGTGCGAAGAGCCTAAGACCTGATTATTAGAGAAAATCATATTTGTGCCACTTTACCTGCTGTGTGAAGTACCCACTGACTCACAATAAACAATTACTGTGTAAACTGTCCTAAGAAATCAGTACTGAAATATATTTTTTTTGCTGATTACAATTCTCCTTGGTGTTGCACAGCTCCATATATGACTTTAGCATCTACAGTGGTCCTCTTCTGTACAGTCCTCCTCTGTTCGTTATGAAAGGACAGAGCAGCATAATTTACTTTGTCTGTCTTCTGTTTAATGAGAAGTCAAATGTTAAACATTTTCATCATTTATTCAGTGCACATTTTGTGTAATGTTTTTTGAAATTCATACTTGGATAATACTCACATTGTCATGTACATCTTTCCCTTCATCTATTACACCTGCAGGAAAACAAAATGCATATGTGCATATGCATATATAATACAGACTTCAAAATGCATATGTATGTGAGCATGGAAGCCCTATGGAATATGGATGTACTACTTAAGTCTCATCACATTCCAGTTTGGGGAGCAGAAGTTGCTGGATGTTACTACTGTCAACATCAATTACTTCAGTTACTAATTTAACATCCAACTAATGGTCTTCACAATCAGATTTTAAAATGTACTCAGACATTTCTTTTCCAGAATGTCCTATTCAGTAAATCCAATCAAAAATAATACACATTCTGCAAAGTGTGTAGATATGCTATAGTGCCAGTAGTGTGAAACATTAAACTAATGAAAGCAGATTGTATACTGCAGAACACAATGCAGACGTCACATCTTTGAAAGTATAAATCCATTTGTTTTTGTGGGATCTGAAAATAATTGTTATTTTTAGACTGCAATTAGTTTTTGCTTTTTCCAGAAAAACATTATGTTTTGATACTGAAATAAATAGCAGATAATACTGAACTCATTATCACAAAAAAAAAAAAATAAATCCATTGCTTTTTAGGACTTCCATATTTAGGATAACTAATTGTACATTTTAAACATAATTGGTATAATTAAGCAAATTATTAAGTTATAGATAAATTTATCTTTCACACAATGTTATGTATATAGAATACTGAACATTCTTTAAAAAGGATTTGTTTTACCTGATTTTTTCTTCTGTAAGACATAACAGAGCCCAATGATGAGCACCAATGATGACAAATTAGTTGAAGCTAATGCCACCACTAGATATTCAAAGACTTTCTTTCCTAAAATCACATGAGAAGATTATGTTGTTACTTTTTCACAACAATTTTATTATATTTATACTAATTTCAGACCATTTTTGTGCTGAAAATTTAAATGTTCATCATCTAAAAATCTACATACATTATGTAAAATCACAACATAGTACATCATTGCACTGTTAAAAATGACCCAGTTTAAATGATTCCCAGTAAATTTATTTTACGAAAAAATAATATATTTTTGTTGTAAGACAGCCACTAATGATGATATCACACCCACCATTTTCATTGTCTTTGATTGCTGTGAAGGAAAGAATAATATGAAGAATTAAAACAATATGCCAGTTTCATAATGTGACCTGAGCAAAGAAGTAATCATAAACAAATGGTTTATTATGTGACATGTAATTTAAACTTGCCATAATTGACATAACTTGCCATAATTGACATGGATGATATTAATGTGGATTTTATTTCTACTGCTAATATAAATTAATGATTTTGAACATTATACTGCATGTCTGTCATAACTGTTATCGATAATGGTAACATGAAACTGCTATATTACTAAGCAAAATTAGCTATGACAGTGTTATGCAACAATTAAAGTGTTGTTTTCATGTATTATCCTGATGTCATACACTGATAATCACAATGTTTGGTATGCAATGTTTGTTGATAATCACATTTGTCATGCATTTAAATTAAATTAATGTCTCATTGTTTAACACAAAGACTGAATTACATACAGTATGTTTCATTCTCACCATCAGTGTGTTCTTCAAAGACCAGGTTACTCCCATTTGCAAAAAGATATTCTCCATAATTTGATGTTCCACAAAAGTATGTTGCAATATCTGTTTGTTCCACTGATAAAAATGTCAAATTGAAGGTATTTTGGTTCCATGTGGCTTTAATTCGGGGGTGGTTTTCAAATTGCTCACACATTTTCACATCATCTGACAATAGCTGAACTGTAGCTACACAGACTGGAATGTTGTTGAGAGGAATTTTGATCCAGAATAAATGAAACTTCAAATCTGGTTTAATGTGGCACTCAAGACTGAAGGATAGTCCAGGTTGTACTTTCACTGTTGAAAGCCGTGAGATAAAACCCTCATCACATCCACCTTAAAATGACAAAATACACAAATTCAGTATAATTCATATGACAACCTCAGATAAACAACAAAGTTAGGAACTTCACAGCTATAAACCTGACGTGTTAATTTTCATCATTTTACTGCTTGATCTTTTCTACCCCATGATATAAAGATTTTACATAAATTTCATATATCAAAAGTGGTACTCACACTGTGACACAAGCAGAAGTGCTAGATATAATAATCCAGTCATACTCAGACAGAGTCAAAAAAGACCCTCCTGTTCTCAAGTGTAAATTCATCTTAGTTTGAAGTTAAGGGGTGGGGTTAGGGTATGTAAATTTTACATGTAGTAATATGATTGGTCAGATGGATTACTTTACTATATATATATATATATATGTATATATATATATATATATATATATATATATATATATATATATATATATATATATATGTGTGTGTGTGTGTGTGTGTGTGTGTGTGT